>CAUYQG010024512.1:0-23695 GCA_963574415.1 Tarsius wallacei | reverse complement strand
ATTTGGAATTAGCAGCACTTTGAGTCTCAGAGGACACAGGGAGGTCCTAATGCAGAGTTAACTTTAGAAGGCCTTGTTCCTGAAAGAGAATGAATGGAACAATCCCTAGTGCAACTCCCAAGTTCATCCTCTTTGAAAGTGTATGAGAGTGCAGTCAGGCAGTATAGTTCTGTTTCCTCAGGCTCACTCCTTAGGCTGAATCACAACAGCATTGAAAAGCAATTCTGGAAACTTCCAAGGTTTATATGTCTGAAATAGGAAGCCAAAAATGAACAGGGATTTTCTGTTTTAGAAGCAGCGAATAGTTGCTTAAACACAGTATTTCTTTATATCTGGGCAACCAAAGCGAAAGGCACAGTGGTTTTACCAAACTATCAATGAAGAGGACCACAGCCCTGGATTCAGCTCTCTGTCTATCAACCAGCCTTCCAACTGATCAAGAAACAGTTCAACTGTAGTTCCATGAGTTGTGGGAATTGAAAAAAGGAGATCCCACATGTTTTTGTTTGTGAACACATCAACCATGGTTAGACCTAGCCTCATCTAAGACTAACTGAAGAAGAAAAATAAAAAGTGGTTATATATTAGAATTCTCTAGAGAAGCATAACTATATACAATATTTCTATATATATGTTATATCTATCTATCTATCCATCTATTTATCTATCTATATCTGTCTAGAGAGAAGAGAAAGAAAGAGACTGAGAGATTTATTTTAAAGATTTGGTTCACTGAATTGTGAAGGCTGATGTGTCTGAAATCTGCTGGACACGTTGGAAATTCTTTCGTGATGCTTCCTCAAAGAATGGCTTCCATGAAACCTCTAACAATCTCAGCCTAGTTTACACATTCTTGTTAGGGCCTCCCAAACTTCTCCTTAAAGAGACTTCCATAGTTTATAATTGATCATTTCATTTGTGTCAACCTTATTGATGCTAGATAATATTCAGTGAAGGTTCTTTCCCTTTACATTTTCACACAGCTGAAGTCTTCATTTTTTTTTTTAATTTCCGTTCAACGGCTACCTTTGCAAAGCAGACTTCCATGCCACCTTAACTAAATCATCATCACACACACTATGACTTGACATATTTTCAATATCTGTCTATATAGTGTGCTTAACATTCTTCAATATTAAGCTCCACATGGGCAGGGAATTTGTATTTTATTTACAATTGTATCTCTACTATCTAGAACAGTGCCTGGAATATCACGGGGACTCAGTGAATTTTAAATGAATGTAATATATATTTTGTATTTGTACATATTTTGCCAGCATTTCAATACAGATATATATTGATACATCATAATCCCTGACATTAGTATCCAAGTATGTTAATGAGGATTGCTTGGCGGTCCTAACTTTCTAAGACTCTATAAAAGGTATTAATTAGTGAACATTTACTATTTAGTTTTGATCATGGTAAAATGTATAGGTCTACATGGGAATAAAACCTTTGACCTTGACTACATTGCCACAATGTTTCAGAGAAATGTAGCACTGCAGAACTGTTTTAAGCAAGAACAACTAGATCTAAGGTTAAAATGCAAACTAAATGTTGGCAATATTGAATAAAGTATTTTATATGTTTACATTTTACCTACTAGACTATTGTAAAAACAATTCCTTTCCATGGAAAATACTTGTTAGAAACGTAAAAAAAAAAACTTTGCAACTACAGTGTTAATTTTATCTTAGGACGATATCAGAGCTTTTATAATGATATGGCTTTTACAGTGACTTGAGATCAAAAACACTGTGTCTTAAAAATCAATCAAAATATCTACAGAGTTGCTTTTGTTCTAATGAAGCCATGCAATTTCATGAAGTGAAAACAATTTTATCTTACCTCTCACAATAAGTTGAGCAAAATTGGACACACCAGAACCTCGTTCTGACTGAGTGACACAACGATACAAATCCTGGTCTGTTTTTGTCACTTCTTGCAATCTAAAGGAAGCGGCAAATCTTCTATGATTGATGTTCTTGGTCTGGGCTACTGGTATATCTTCTCCATTTCGCCTCTGCAAACGGAAACCAATCTTTAAAAACAGGTTCTTAACTTTCTATAAATCTAAAGCATCTTAGCAAGCAATATCTGTGATAAATTATTCTTGTTGCAAAAGACCTACAAATTCTTACCATTGTCATTCAGTCAGGAAAAGGACGTAAAGTAAAAACTGGTATCCTTCAAAGGGCAGAGGGCTGACACTACAGTAGTAATCTTGGTTTTCCACAAAATTGCTACTACACCAGAGTAAATGAATTAACAGAGAGCTAATGGTCCCATGGCAAATGATTCACACTCTCACAGGGTATATACACAAAATTCTTTTAGTCCTACTATAGTGCTTGTGCTGTCACAAGTTTGTCACCACCAGGAGACTGAGACCATGTCCTATGCATCTTTGTATTCCAAATATGTAGCATGTGCTAGCCACAGAATGACAATAAAATACAGATGAATAATTCAGAATCAATCCAAAACCACACTCTTTGCTAACTTCTCTCTCTTTGGCATTAATGACAGCCAATTTATACATTCTAAAGAAGTAGTCAAAAGAGCCTAAACGTTAAAAGCATGCCTGTCAACCTTCAAAACGAAATATTAAAAACATATTTATGATATCAGGGCACCTCACATAAGACCAATAAGTGTAAACTATAAAGAAAATGACTGAACAATTCAACGATAATAAAATTTGTAACTTCTATATGTTCAAAGACATCATGAATAAAGTGAAAATAAATCACAAACTGTGATAAGATATTTGCCAAGGAAATGGCCATCAAAAGGTAAATATCCAGGATATGTAAACACATTCTGTAGTTCAATAAGAAAAAAGATACATAACTCAATCAAAAGGTGGACAGGCTATAAAAGAAGAAAATGCGTATGTCTAATAAGTGCAAAACAAGATTATCAACCTACGTTTTAAAACTTCTATATGTCAAAGACAGTACAAAGGGCAAAAAGAAGCTACAACTGTGAGAAAGAAGTGGACGAGAACCTCAACCAAATTTCTTGTTGGAGAAATGCCATCTCTGGCATCCATTCACACTACTTGAAATATCCCATACAACACGATGTGAGAAACAAAAAAGATACAATTTTTGGTGGAATGTAAACCGTCAGAGCAATTTTAGAAAATGATTTGTTACTAGGTAGTGAAGTTGAGGATACAGAAACTTCGGGATCCACCAATTCCACTTCTAGGTTTCTACATTTGAATCATGTAATCCTTGAACATGTAATCAAGGAGATATGTACAAAAATATGGAACTTGGCATTGTTTGTGACAGTTAAATATGAAAAAGATCCAAATATTTCTGAGCAGTGGATAGGTAAACTGTGTGTATTCATTCGATAAAATAATACAGCAGTTAAACTAAGCAAATTAAGACCAGCAATGTGTTGGCAAAATCTGAAACTAGTTCTTCAATGAAAATCACAAAATGCTAATTTATAGCATTTGTCAATTTCTGTGGTGTAACTACCCCACTCTGTCCATGTTCAAATTATCAGTGTGGACCCTTTGGCGCTCAAAATTCCTGAAAACTTAACAATTTTCTGGTACTCATTATCTCCAGCATTTCACCGACTAGTACTACATGTGTGGGTGCTGAAATCTCAGGAAAAAAAATCCTTGACAAAAATAAGAAATGAGACAAAAATACATAAAAAGTTAATGCCTATTAAATTAGGGTGGTGGATACAGTAATGGCTATTTTATTGTTTTCTATGATTATCATATGTTTAAAATATTTTATATTTTTGAAGAAGTAAATGATAAAGAAGATACTCTATTGCTTTAATAGTTTTCTAAATCCTAAAATCATTGTATATTTTAATACCCTTCTCCATACCTAGAATCACATCTATGCATATTATGTAGAGTATGTATATGCATACATGAATACCTAAGGACACCAAGTTCCAATTAGAATTTTACCATTTTTCATTCATTCGGTGTTTTGTTAATTCTTCTCTGCTAACCCACCCTATTTCATGATTTTTGCACCAAGATCTCTTGCTCATTCCCCTGGATAATGAGGAGAAAAAGCAGCTTACATTCAAGAACGCTGAAATATAAATCCATAAAATTAGCCTAAACTCTCTTTCCCTGTAAACCACATAAACAAAATCTTTACACATGCAAATCTTTGACTGCATTTTTTTTTCCAATTAGCACATCATTTCCATACACTTTTTCTAACTGGAAGGCAGACCAAGGCTCCATGCTTCTTACCTTTGCATAAAACCTCATCTGGTATTTCTCTAACTACCCCTTTCAGTTGTGCTCTCAGCCTGTCACCTTGCTCTCTGCCATTTATGTTTCTCAGTTCTTTGCAAGGCTAGCCAATTCCTGCTATCTGCCCGACCTTCTAGATTCTCTTGCAAATGTACTCACCCACCTGAGTCCTTCAATACTATGCCTTTCAAAACCCTTTTCCTCTCGTGAAAAGATTCTGAGTACCCTTCATGTATCCATCTCAACAATCATACTCCATCTTGTCATATTACCACTTCCTCAAAGGAGGACACTTTGTCCAGTACCTCATACTATCCGTCAGGAAGTGCTACCATTATCCTGGTTACTAATCTGCAGACCGCTCTTGGTCCTTCCTCAAGCACTTCTCCACGTCTGTAATTCCCAGTGTGCCCACATATAATTCCCACCACTGGAAACATTCAAAGACCACATTATCCTCTCCACCTCAGTCCTGTGAATACTCCCAAAGATCCCCAAACTTACCTTGGCCCAGTGACGCCCAACAGCTTCCCTTAACCACCTTATAACATCCAAGTTCCTATTCTATGACAGATTTCTCTGGAATCACAACTGCCAGTGCGGGTCTGCCTCACACTCCTTCAATCTTCTGCATTGGTAGTGAGACTCATTTTCTGACCCTTTGCTTTATAGCCAGCCATGTCAAAGAGGCTTTCACTAGCTTGAACGAATCTGGATTCTTTCAACTTTCTAGTGCTTATGCTTGGCCAACACTGAATTCTTACTATCTCTTTGCAGCTATTCTAAAACTACTTGAATTTTGCTGAAATCAATTGTTTGCTCTTATGAAAACAATTCATGTTATCCAAAGATGGGGGTTAGCAATTTTTAGACATTCCTACTTGATTTCCACAGTGATCTGATCCATGGTGTCTGGCTCCTTCTTCTCTTCCTCAGTGTCACATTTCATCAGCATATACAGACTATTCGCTCTCTACTCTTGAGGGCAGGGTCATGGATACTGCCTCAAAAACTCCATAAAGATGATTATAAAAAACATATTCACCGATTTTTCTATCTTAAATCTCTTCTACTATCCTATGTCTTATATAGGCCCTTTTATCTATTTGTATACTGGAATCATTCTGAAGGTAGGATTTCACGCTATTTATATATATATCTATTTCTTTCTCCATGGCATCCAATACATATTATCTTTATTAAGTGGCCACTCAAGTACTTGGCTAAAATGAATTAAATTCACTTAACATGTAAGAGACAAGAATCGTATCAATCTTCTTCAAGCTTTAATAAATTATTATAACAAATATATAAGAATCATTCATTCTAATTAATAATAAAGGGAAGTTACATAAATATTGAATATCCAGGACACCAAGAAATCATTTACACCAAGCTATTTCAGAAGTAACTACAGCACAATTCAGAGAGATTGAGGGGGTTGCTTAAGGTCATTCAGTCAGGATATCACAAAGCTGATACGTTCCCTGATGCCTATAGTTGTATGTATTAAAATACTAACATAACTATAAAACATATGCGCCTATATAGGATGTACATTATACAATTAATGAGCACAAAGACTTAGGTGCTATTTATCTCTTGAAAGAAAACAGAAGTTAACAAAGTCATAATATTCAGGTTTATCTTCAATAATCATTTAATTAGCACCTTCATGTACTTGGTATTACGTTAGCTGTGATTGGCTTCGTCCCTTCTCTCTCATGAGCTTTTGTGATGAAGAGTCACTTCCACGCAAAGATCAGATACTCAGGATTCAGAAAGATTAGAAATATGACGCATGGTCTGTAAGTAGCAGAACTAAAAATTAAAACTAGGTTTGATGACATAAAATCCAGCAATCTTCCCTCTAACTAAACCCAAGTTATTTTCATTTTGATTATAGGTTCTGTCCAATAAATTGATTATTTGTTGTTGAGGGTTGATCAATGCATTGTCCCAATATGCAAACTTACTCTGTTATATTAGACACTTCTTTCTTTACTTGGCTTTCAGTAATGCATTAGTTTAAAGTACCAATGTGCAACATGTGCATCTTAGAAATCAAGAATAATAACCTTTTCTCGTACAACTCCAAATGACAGGTCTTTGCCCAACTACAAGCTATCATTTTATCAGAATAAGAAGGGCCACAAAAAAGACTATAAGACGTGATGGTAAATTTCTCTCCTATGAAGTAATGTTTGCATACAATTCTCTGCTTTTGGTATGTTTTTCAGTTCTATGCTACTTATTCTGCTTGAGTTTTTTATATGATTTCTCTAATGCAAATATATCCAACTCTGAGATGTACTGAAAAGTGAATCACAAAATTACATGATGCATGAGGTTATAACCTAGCACTTTTTTTCCTGCTCAACTTTTTCCCCCCAGGTCCATCTCATGCTTTCTTATTTACTTTTTCTCCAGTACAGTTTGTTATATAGAACTTGTCATGTACCAGGCAACTCTGGGCAAGTCTCTGTAACCCCTGAGTGTGATCACTCCTCTGTTATACTAAGTAGGCTTCATCATGCAGACTTCATGCAGTGTTCATTTGACAAGTTCAGTTGCTGGTAGAGTATGGTGGTAATATTGGTTGATTCCCCAACATCTATTCTAACCAGGTTATTAGCCAAACCTTACTACTCAAAGTGTGGTCTATAGGCCAGCAGGATCAGCTTCAGTTGGCAGATTGTTACAGACACAGAGTCTAAGGATTGCTCTAAACACACTGAGCCAAAAATTTACATTTTAACAAGATCCCTAGGCTATACATCAATATATTATACCTTGAGACACACTAGTACATTAACACTAGGTTAATATGAGTCTTCGTTTCATCAACAGTGATATGTTTGAAATGAGTGTGTATGTCCTGATTCTAGCCAATGAAGTATGATAGGCATTGGTCAAGTTATTTCTGGAAAAGTTTCCTCACACCTAAGAAGATATGAGACAGTGGGTTTTCTTTCTTTTTCTTCAATGTCATCCCTAAAACTGGAAAAGCTGACATGTCACCATGAAGTAGACCAATCGATGGGAAAGGGTGATGCACAAAGATGGCACATCTGAAAAAAAGCCAGACTAGGTACTTAATCAAATCTCTGAAATGATGTCAACAATTCCTAATTTCCCTTCTCTTTTGACTTCCTGGAAAGTAAAGCAATGCATTTGATTTTCTGTTACTTTCAGCTGGAAAGTATCTTAAAGGAAATAGGGTACAATTAAAATATGGTACACTTTATTTCAGGCACATGATGATATATGACTGCCACGTCTTCTTAAAATTAGAAGACCTAGGACTTCCTATGTCTGATATTTAAGTCCCTGAGGAGCATCAGAAATTAGGTGATAAAACTCAGAAAAAATTAGAAAGAAAACATCATTAAAAAAATTATGATTAACTAGAGTAAGTAAACTCAACAGATGATTCCTTAAGCAAAACAAAATGTAAAAGAAGAAAATTTTTTAAATTTAAAATAAGAATAAAAAAGATTTGAGAGAAAGTGACCAATGGTGACATGCAAAGAAGATCAAACACAGAGAGAGCAGGAGTTCATATATGAGCAAGGGAATAGAAAAAATACTAAAGTCATTATTAAAAAAAAAATTCTGAAATTTTAAAAACATTTATAAATTACATAATGAAAGAAAATACCATATAGCTGAGAATATTAACCCTGATACTTACTCTGGAAAAGGAAGAGACATTAAATAAATAGAAACAAAAATTATTTGAGCATATAGGAAAATAGGTGCATGATTTAAAAGGAAAAGAAAATTATCAGACTTTGTCAACAAGGTTTTACAGCAGAAGAAAGTGAAATAACATTAGTTAAGCTACTCAAGGTAAGAAAACATGATGGAAGATTTTTATGTCCTGAAAAACTTACTTAAGAGTCAAGAGCACATACGAACTATTATCAACATCTAAGGACTCAGAGAATATAATTCCCATGAGCCATTCTTGAGGAAACTGGTAGAAAATGAGTTTCAGTCATCCAAAATTACTAGGATGACATGACATATGGTCTAACTGAACATCAAAAACATAGTTACATTTAGAACTGACACTAAACAAGAGCTAATTGGGAGACAGTATGATATGCATGCAATTGCTATATGTGGACAGTGGAGCTATGGTACAAATATTTAAAATAACATGAGATAAAATAAATGTGTGATTATGAGCTATTCTAACTCTATCTTTCCCAATGAAGAATAGCAGTGTGGGGAAAAAAGATGATGTAACTGAGAAATTGCAACAGAATAAATATTAAGTAAAAATCTTTAAGCTTAAATTTGAAATATCAAAATGAGCTCATCAGATATTTTACCTTTAAATACATGTGTGCTTTATTTTATCTCTATCCAATGAAAAAGCCTAGGAATGAATATCCCTCAGCACCCATATTGTGACTGTGAAATATATTTATCACTAAAACTAACCAGGGCACTACGGGCAAATGATTGATTCCAGATCTGGAGAAATAAATGAAACACCTCACAATATTAGGCAGCAAGGAAGCTCTGAATGCCTATTAAGGTCATATCAAAAGAACTCAGCAGCCAACTTGGAAAGACTCATATGGGCAAAGATGGGATAACTTGAGTTTTAATGATAGTATGAATTGCAATAAACTCGAGTCCACTGAATATGCTTAAACCCATGATCCATAACGATATTTAAAAAAAGAATCAGTCATCTCAGGCAGATGGTAGGGAACCAACTCATTATATTAAAACTATTAAATATAGCAACGATTGGAGCACATATCCTCCCTGTCCTTAATGAATTGTATCACTGGGTAACCAAATAGAGGAGGGAAAGTATCTCTTCATCAATAAAATGAATATAAAGGAAATAAGAAACCACAAAAAAAGAAATATTAGAATATCACAATTTTCACCCTTATTCATCATCAGAGACTGCCAAGATCACAAAAGGAAAGGCGAGACATTTTGTTCCTCCTGTAATTATTCCAAACACCACCTATAGTGTTGCCAAAGGATCAAAGTTGACCCTAGAACTGTCTGCCAATTTGCAGAAAATTCACAGGAAAGAGGAACAAGATGAACTGAAGAGGACATTAGTAGGCAATCAGCAAAATGTAGACTGTAAGAAACTAGATGTCAGACGGCCTAGCCTCCTCCCCAGATAAACAGTGAGAAAAAGCAAGGAATAAAGGACAAACCAACAGATTAAAAGAGACTTTAAAGATGTAGATATATTTTTTAAAACAGATAAGACTAACCTATATGAGGGTGACTCAACAAAACCAAAATTATCTTTTTGGAAGTTGGGCCCCTTGTAGTACACTCAAAATCTGTTCTGAGCTCAGGAATTCAAGACCAGCCTGAGCAACATGGTGAGACTTCGTCTCTACAATAAAACAAAAAATTGGCCAGGCATGGTGGCACATGCCTGTGGTACAACTACTTGGAAGACTAAGGCAGAAGGATCACCTGAGCCCAGTAGGTTGAGGCTGTGGCAACCGTGAGCGTGCCACTGCACTCCAGTCTGGGCGAGAGTGAGACTCTGACTCAAAAAACAAAAAAAAAAAAAAAAAGAAAGAAATTTGTTCTGCCAGATCAAACAGTCAATTAAAACTTTTATCTAGAAGTTTTGAGAAGGTTGTGTCATGATTTGTGGAAGAAACATCCTGAGTTGTGGGAAGTCATCCTGTGCTGAGTGTTCAGTAGTTTGTGACCAAAAACAGCATGGCCCCCATGCCCTACCCTTTCTATTCACCCAATCTCATTTAAGCTACATTTGTTCCCCCTTGGTTGAAAGTCCTCAAAGAGAAACGTTTTGCTGATGTGGAAGAGGCAAAACAAAAAATGGCAGAAGCACTGGAAGCATCAAAATGGACGAATTCAAAAACTGTTTTAGCAGTGGGAAAAGCATCTCCATGGGTATATTGCATCAAATGGGCAGTACTTTGAAGGTGACTGAGGTTTAAGCACGTAAGATTAAATACACATTTTTTTATAAATAAATTCTGAGGTTTTTGGGATCCCCCTTTGTAACGTCTGGGGATGCATATATGAATGCGAAAACTCTACGAGGGCTAAAAGCCATGACAGTGGGTGGGGAGACAGCTCAAGTGTAAACAGAACATGGAAGAAGCATCTGGGATGACTGGCAAGGTCTCTTTCTTGACTGTGCAGTGCTTATCTGATAAAAATTCATTGAGTCATAACAGTCCTGATTTTTGTGTGGCCTTCAGTATCTATGTTCTATCTTACAATACGATAATTTTATAAATCTTAGATCTTTAGTGCAGACTGATTTTTATGAAGAAGAAACCAGGCTGGGCCAGGCAGGGTAGCCCAAGTCTGTATTCCCAACACTTTGGGAGGCCGAGGCGAGAGGATTGACTGAGCCCAGGGATTCAAGACCAGCCTGGGCAACTTGGTGGGGCCTCATCTCTATAATAACTCAAAAAAATTAGCCGGGCATGGTAGCGCGCACCTGTAGTTCCTGCTATTTGGAAGGCGGAGGAGGAAGGATCGCCTGAGTCCAGTGGGTCGATGCTGGGTGACTGTGACCATGCCACTGCACTCCAGCCTGGGCAACGGAGTGAGACTCCAACTCAAAAAAAGAAACCAGGCTGCTGCCAAAGCCCCATGTTGTAATATACTCATCACAAGAGATCAACAGGAATGTTATAAAGTGCTTGACATGACACATCTGGAAAACACACCGAAAGGGCAGCTCTGAAAACAGTAGAAGATTACATTATTCTTATACGAAAAGAGCAGTAAGTTGTTATTTGTAGATATTGATAAGAAGAAATCCTTGCACTTCTATGATTGCCAGGCTTTTACAGTCATGTTCCAAGAATAGATAAGGAAGGTAAAGAATATTCCACACATTATTCATTTATAATCAATTATGTAATCTGTAGACATTAAAGTTAAGTTTATAAATTATAAAGAAGGAAAAGAAAGCACTGTATCTGTAAAGCATTAAATGTTCCATGATTAAAAGAAAAAAAACAGAAAAACAACAAAAACAACCTCAGGAATATTTTAATAATGACTAAAATTTCTTATGCTCAGTGTTACATACACACAGACACACAGACACACACACACACACACACACACACACACACAATGCCAGAAGGTGAAAGATAAACCTTATCATCCATGACGCATAGTCAGTGATTTTATCTCAAAAACCCCTGAGCAGAATTCTTTATATAAAGCCATAAAGGAAAAATATGTTATAAACTAAAACAAACCAGTGGTACGATGAAAGCAAGACTGTCATGAGTTTTTTGTGTTGTTCTGTTTTGAGTCAGGGTCTCATGCTGCTGCCCAGGCTGGATTACCACAGCCTCAACCTCCTGGGCTCAGGTGATCCTTCTGCCTCAGCCTCCCGAGTGGCTGGAACTAGAAGCACAGGCCACTACACTCGAATAATTTTTTTTATTATTTTTTTGTAGAGATGAGGTCTCACTATGTTGTTCACTCTGGTCTCAAATTCTGGGCTCAAGCGATTCTCCCATCTCGGCCTTCCAAAGTGCTGGGATTACAGGCGTGAGCCACTGCGCCTGGCTGAGGCTGACATCAGTCACAGCTATTCGCTATTAGCTACCAAACAGAAAGTAGTCTCGAGTGAATCAAGAATTAATTGTAAACCAGTATATACAGGAAAAAAATCATTACTGCTTAAACAAGGAATAAACAGAGAAAATTGGAATTAAATAGTAGGCTAGTATTTATCTGTCCGTTTAAGTCTAGAGCAAGTTACAAGAAGTTAGGAAGGCACGAGAGACAGGGTTTGTGCTCCTCTCACTCCTATTATGTGAGCCACAAGTTAGAGAAGAAGTGAAAGGTGATGGTACCAATAGCCTTCCCTTAGATGAATTCTCCTCAGTGATATTAGGGCCACCCAGAGGCTTAATTTGGCCACAAACTTCAAATCTTCTTGGTAAACGTTTGTTTATTAAGGCTAAAAAAAGAGCCAAACAAATTGAAATGTCTCCTCATCTTTCACTCCTCCCGAGTCATTTATATGCAATTAATGAAGGTAGAAAGAGGGAAAAACAAAGTAAACCATGGCTGCAATAGACAAATTAGTTCTAAGACCAAAAAATAAGTTAATAAACTCATTAAATGCCTTTAAAAGATAAACTTTGAGGACATTCTGAAAGCTTTCAAAATGTCCTCAAAGGTTATCTTTTAAAGGCATTTAATGAGTTTGGTGAGTTTCAACGCACATCTTCCCCAAATTCTGTCAACGGGTACCAACCATACCCAAGAACCTGCCGTCTTCTGAAATATGTCCTCTCCTTTCCTACTCACAGATTTTTCAACACTACTGGCACTGTCCAGTCTCAGGCCCTCATTATCTAACGTCAGTTCTACTAACAACAGCCTCTCCCTCTTCCAGCAGTCTCCTTCAAGGTCAGGCCCCAACTCTTCGTTGAATTCTATTGAATCTCTATTCCCCATGGAAAACCTTCCACTTAAGTAAGAACCTTTTCATGTTCCTCTTTCACTTCCACACATACATACAGTGTGCCTTCTGCCTTCAGAATCTGCAGGTTAACCACGCCCACTTAATCTTTGATTATTTGAGCCCTACGTGTACTTTTAAGTTTCTTAAGTTTCTTCTCTAGTGATTTCACCAAATACTCCAGCTATGTTGCTCAGTTTCACCTCTGAAATAAATAGTACAGTCCTTAGATCATAGGCTGTTTTTCCTTACTCAGTTATAGAAATATCCTTCAGGGCAGAGAGAATCCTAAAAAGTATTCAGCCTCAGGCTTAAATGTCTTCTATACCTCTATCAAGTGCTAATCCAGATTATGCTTGAATACTTCCACTAACTGTAATGTTACTACCTCCTGGAGCAGCTCATCCTAAGGTTCAAACAGCGCTACGGTTTCAAAGCTCTCCCTTATAATCCGTTTATACCTCTCACCCTAAGCTTCAAATCATAAATCATTATTATAGTTCAGGAACTATAGAGAGCAAATTAAAATGCTTTTGTATATTAGCTCATATTAAGGCACTTACCCAGTCTTCCACAAACCTCAGAATATATTTATGTCATGTCCTTTAGCCATTCTGACATAATTTTTCAAGTTTACTCACTGTCCTGATAACTATATACTGTCTTATGTGATTCTAACACTTCAGAAATGTGTCAGCCACTTTTAAAGTCAGTTACCTAGAAAACGTCAGAACTTTAACCAAGTCCAGACATTAGAACAATTTTCACTATACTGCATTCCTTTGTCTTTTGTTTCTTTTTTTCGTGGTACTTAATATGAACTGATCACATATTATGTGTTCAGTCGAGTTGATTTTGAAAAATTCCTCTCAAATGAGTGTTCAACGAATTGTCCTCTGCAAACTACAGTTTCTAAGCATAGATTAATCTCCAGAGAACTTTCATTATAATAAATGGAAATTATCAGATTTTTTTCTAAGAGAAATAAGATCAGGAACAGTAAAATGTCTTGTGAAAATTTAATATGTTACAAACATCTGGGCACTTCAAGTGACTATATAAACACTCACATGAAAATGCTATAGCATGGGGCAACAGAAAGAACATTGCAAGTAATGGCCACCAGGCATTTGAAATGGTGTCGTGATATGTTTTCATCAGTTAAAATTGCTGTACTTCCACCATTGCTTTGCTAAACGCTGGTGTGTCCACGTGGCTCTCTGAGCGACCGCCGCCATGTTTCTCAGTGTTGGCCCCCTTCCCTACCTTGGGAAGGCAAATCTCTCTCTCATCTCCTCTCTCTTCTCTCTCTTTAATTTACTTTCTAAATAAACTATATTTTCCAGTCTAAGAAACATAATAAATAAATAAATAAAATTGTTGTGCTTCCAAACTAACTCAGTTTTTCAGCAGTCATGTTACAGATTTCCATTACCACACGGTGATGTCACATGCAGGTAGAAACAAGGCTCTGGCATTTTCCTGGTCAGGTAAAACACCAAGTTTCAGACCAAACATTTTCACCGCCCTCAGCTGACAACAGTTGCTACTTCAAGAGGTCAGCCCCTCTCTGGTTGTTCTTAAGAGCAATTTGCATCTCATTTTACTGATTTCACTCTCCAATTACTACTCTCAAGCCATTGCTTAAATTATGTGTTGCTCCATAGGGAATGACATTTCCTTTGGCTGAGAAACTGGCTGTATCACCCTACTTCAGCAATGATGAGCCTCACCAAGGGCAAAGCGGCGGCTGACTTTCCTGTTTTGGCAGGCCCGTGGAAGAGGCACGGCGCCAGTACCTGCGGCGATTACTGACAGATTGGCCCAATTGCCACAGCTTTGATGGCAATCTGCACAGGATTACCAGTCCCACATTCAACAGCCTCATTTCAATTCACCAAAACAAATGGTGCCACCAAATCTACCCACACAATTCCCTGCTTTCAATAACGCCACTGCTGCCTGTCTCTGCCCAATTCAATGATGCAGGCCTGCCAAGCTCAGTAATGATGGATGGAGTCATTAGCATTTTAGTTTCTACACTGAACCTGAAGCCAAAGCATATGGTCTGACAGATGTTCCAGCAATAGGCTCTATTTGATTTACCATGTAGGTGTCCACTTTTGCTGGACCTTCATGAAAGAATATTGATGTGTAAGTTACATTCCATCCCTGGTTTCAGCCCTTTCATATCCTCAAGTTATAAGGTGTTCTTAAAACAGAGCACTCACTCAGAACCTGTTTGCTTGTTTATTTCAACTGAGACTAATGATTACAAATTACCTTTGAAGCTAATCAGATCATTTCAGATGGACAAGATAAACAGAAATGCAAGTAATGCTTGAAGGCTACTGCCATCTATGGCTTTATCAGCACTGCCAATAAGTTGGTTATTTGATGAAATGTGCCATATAATCCACTTTTTACTTATTTGTGTCTTAAATATGATGAATTGGACAGATCTTAATTCTTTTTTTTTTTTTTTTGAGTTGGCATCTCACTCTGTCGCCCAGACTGGAGTGCAGTGGCACACTCCTGGCCACCGCAGCATCAACCTGATGGGCTCCAGCCATCCTTCCGCCTCAGCCTTCCAAGTAGCCAGAACTATAGGCGCTCGCTACCAAGCCCAGCTAATTTTCGATTTATTGTAGAGACGAGGTCTTGCCAAGCTGCCCAGGTGGGTCTCGAACCCACAGTCTCAGGCAATCCACTTGCCTCGGCCTCTCAAAGTGCTGGGATTATAGGCTGAGCCACCGAGCCCAGGCCAGATCTTAATTTCTGACAAATGTGTATACGCCCATGGAACCAACAGCCCAATCAAGATACATAACATTTGCATTATACCAGAGAGTTTCCCCCTATCCACTTCTTGTCAACTCTTATCCCCCAACAGGCTACCTCTGTTCTGATTTCTGCCACCGTAGATTAGTTTTGTCTCACCTGAAATTTAATATAAGTGAAATCATAAAGTAAGCACTCTGTATCTATCCTCTTTCCAAAAACATAATGTTGTTGAGATATATCTGAGCTGTTGCATGTATCAATAGTTCATCCTTTATTTATTGCTGAGCAGAATTCTGTCGCTTGAATGAACCACAAATTGCTTATCCATTCTCCTGTTAATGAACTTTTAGGTTTTTTCCAAATATTGGTTATCGTGAACAAAGCTGTTACAAACATTCCTATACAAGTCTTTTTGTGGGCACATGCCTTAATTTATCTTGGGAGTGGAAATGTCACACCAGATGTTAGTTTGCTGCTTATATATTTTCACTTTTTCCTGCAATCATCATTTTATCTACTATCCACATTAACACAAGTTGCAATCTAGTGTTTGGTAGCACAATAGGGTGACTATAGTTAACAATAATATATTATTTATTTTAAAATAACTAAAAGAGCAAAATTGTAGCATTCCTAACACGAAAAAAAGATAAAATCTTACGGTAAAAGATAGCCCAATTACCCTGATTTGATCATTATACATTGTATGTTTATATCAAAAATATCACTTGTGCCACGTAAATATATACAACTAGTATGTACACATAATCAAAACTTAAAAATAAATTTAAAAGGACATGACCAACATTTTTAACCTGCAAAAGTGTACAACCTGATTTTTCTTTTCCTTGTCAGAAAGTCATCTGAAATATACTTTTCAAGACTATAACCAGATGTTTTTATAATTTCATTTCAATATAAATTATATTTAAATTTCATTTGTGATCTTATTTCCTATAACCTACATTTTGCAATGAGTCTTAAGTGACAGACTACAAACTCTCTATCACTGGAGATTTCTTGAGAATATAGGAGTCCCTCCTTTTCCAAGGTTTCACTTTTGGCAGTTGTAGTTACCCACTGCCAAATGCAGTCTGAAAATATTAAATAAAGAATTGCAGAAATAAGCCATTCATACGTTTTAAACTGCACTCTATTCTGAGCGGCATGATGAAATCTCATGCCACCCTTCACTTGTCAGCCATCGACATTGTCTACCGCTGACAACCAACCATCAACATCATCACGGCTCAATGACCCAGGGTCTCCCGATGTAAATGAACCTCCATCTGGTGTACTCTCAAGAGGTCAGTGGTAGTCTAATGCTATGGCACAATAACGTCATTCACCTCACTCCACATCGTCATGTGGGCACTTTATCATCTCACCTCATAAGAAGAATGAGTACAGTACAATAAGAGATCTTGAGAGAGGCCACATTCACATAACTTTTATTACAGTATGTTACTAAATTGTTCTATTTTACCAATATTGTTGTGGATCCTTTACTGTGTCTAATTTACAAATTAAACTGTATCATGGGTATGCACTTATAGGAAAAAACATAGTATATATATATATGGTTTAGTATGATCCATGGTTTCAGGCAATCATGGGGGTCTTGGAATGTGTCCCCATGGATAAGCAGGGAGTACTGCATAATTAAAATGACTTAGTTCTAAAACTTGTCACGAAATTTAAAAAACATCTTTTCATGTGGAAAAAATTTACACATCATTAAGTTGACAAAAACTGTTGTGTTTGTTTATATCCAGAATATATGTTACTTCATTATACTACACAACAGAAAAATAACTTCGAAGTTCTCTGAGTAGCTAAAGATTTTATTCTGTTTCCTTTTAGCTCATGAATATACTGTATAACATTATTTATTTATTTATTTGTCTGTTTATCTATCTATCTATTTATTTATCTATTTATTTGAGTTGGAGTCTCACTCTGTCACCCAGGCTGGAGTACAGTGGCACACCCATGGCCACAGCAGCCTCAACCTGCCAAGCTCAGGTCATCCTTCCACCTCAACGTTCCAAATTGCTGGAACATCTAAAAACATCAGCCTAATGATTTCACCATATTTCTAGCTTGTTAACACCCAGACTTCTAAAAAATATTCACCCATTTCATTTTATGTATCAGTTCATTCAGCATGTACAAGAAGGATGATCTGGGTTATGTATTTTGTCATTGTTTTCCATATATTTACAGTAAAGACCTACTTCAAGACTCTATACTTATACAATCTATTAGATAACAAAATTGATTGAAATATTAATCACTGCCTAGAAACAAAATACAAATGAGAAAATTTATTCTCTAAATGTATTTCCATACACAAGTTATTTTAAATATCAGATCTGATCAGATTTTTGTTCAGTACCTTTCAAAGAGGTGCAGTGTATCATTTTTCCTTTAAAATAGAAAATTGACCACTCTTCTAGTTTTTGTTACTTTGCTCCATATTTAGACAACATCTTACCAATTGAAACTATCAATACTATATAACGTAAATTATTTGGCAAACATCAAAAGTTGTTGTTGGCCTTTTATAATTTTACCTACAATGGCAGGTGTAACAACTATTCTACTATTCCATTACTTCTGTGATAGACTGTAGTGACCTTTCACCGAGTTGCTTCAAGCACATTCATTCTCAGTACTTTCAGCAAATATTTTAAGTATTTGTTTTCACATTGATACTTAATTTAAGGGACCAATTTTTTCCCATACAAAACTATTAACATAAAAATTTTTCACTGTTCGATCAAACAAAAAAGCTTATCAAGGCCATGCATCAGGCCATAAAAATAATGCAAAGGCCCAGTTTAGCATCTTACAGTTGGAAGAAATTTGGGTCTCGCCAGCATCTCCTTTTATAGATGAAGAAATTGAGGCCCAGAAAAGGTCAATGACATCTCTACATCCACCACAATTTGCAGAGTTAAAAGGGCTAGAAGTATTAGAATTGAGGTTAGAATTAAGAACTTGACTTCCTGAACTATGTAGGGTATTGCCCTATACCAAGTGAAAATAACTTACTACTATTTATTTTTGTTAGCTGGTACATTCACTATGAAACAAGAATTCTTCCTGCTTCATTAAATTTTTACTACTTTCAGGAAAAGATAAGCTTTTCTTTCTTTTTCTTTCTTTTTACTACTTTCAGCAATAGTAGAGTGAATTTAAGTCACTGCCACATTCTGATGGACTGATATATACAACATGACCAGTGACCTATCTTATCCGCTTCATTGTAACATGGTGTCACCATAAAGAAAATGCTTATTTTAATTTGAAAATATCTCTAAACCAATTAATTGATAGACTTCAATATTTCTTGAACATAGAAAAGAATGACTTAAGAGAATAAGCTACGGTAATTTATGTGGCATAATGGAAAGTATAATAGTTTTTTTGTATAAATAAAGTGAATAGGTACACTGCTAAAGAAATGGGTGATGTCAATGTCATTGTCAAACAGAAATACACAAATTCACCTTTCTGTGTCAAATGGAAGAAAGCAGAATTGACGTCTTGTTGAATATTTTATCTCTTTGAAAAAATGGCAGGAAGAAAACTTAAGAAGCTATCATGAAATGAACCAATCAACAAAATACGAAACAAGCAAACTAAAAAAGAATATTATTTTGACTGCAACCCACTCATATCAGCAGGGTTTAGAAAGTCTTTGTTGCCACAAGACAGCTGGTGACTGAGAATACAAAACCCTTTTTATTTCGATTTCACATTAAAACCTAAGGCATAAAATCAGGGGCAGACTACAGAGCCTCTGATTCTCCAAGAAAAGGTGACATGGCTCACAACTAAAACTGATTGCCAACTCATGTCCCCATCTAAATAAAAAAAAATAATTAGAGAGTATATCTAAAATCATTTTAAACTATTTATTTAGGGGGGGGGAGAGAGAGAGAGAGATGAAAAAACTAATTGGACATTTAGTTGATAGGACAGGTTGCATATTACACAATATGCTTTCCAGGAAAAATTATTTTATTTTTCAATATCTCCAGGGGAAATTAATGTAATCAGAGAAAAAAGGGAGCCTCATTTCCTTTTCACATTTGGACATACAAAAAAAAATGGTATCCTCACACTTGCAAATCAAATAAATTATCAAGTAATAATAATTAGATTAACATGAAGTACATCTGTCATAACCCCCAACGGCATTGTTCTGCAAACTAGATGCAATAACACACATATACCACCTAGCACAATATCAGACATTATACGAAGTATGGTTTCAATAATCACATAACCGTCATCCCAAATACGTGCAAACTAATGATTATCCTCAGCACTACTTTGACCACTCCAAGGGATTCAGTAAAATAAATCCTGACGTCTATGTTGAAGAAACTAAGCTAATCTTACAATGATTTTTTTTCTTTTTTTTGGTCTCTACTGGCATTCTCAGGAATTTAAAATTTTAAACTAATTAAACTCCTTTCCTAATTCTGATGCAGAAAGGACTCAAAATAATAAAGGTGCCCAGAGAAAATTATTATTTACAAATAATCTAGTTTCAAGTATTTAGCGTAACAGCCATCTGTCCTAGATCCAGCTTCCAGGTTTTAGAGCTGCTCTCTGTTCCTCCCAGTCCCCAGCACTGACAAATATACTTTCTGTAAATTCTCTGAAGGCAAGGCATATTCCTTTGTCTACAGTTTTCTCTGATTATCTTGGATCTCTTCATATGCATCATTTACATTTCTCCACCATGTCTGTTAAGTCACAATTAATTAAGTACACGTTTATTAAAGACTGAATAAGTGCAAGAAAAATGTCCTCAACCTCAGATCTGTGATTAACCCTCATATACAAAAATTTTGAATAAATTTAATTGGCTCTCTTCCCATTCATATTTCCTGAAATACTCCTAGGGGTTTTTTTTTTTTAATACTTTAAAAAATTATCAGAGTATGACAGTTCCTACTTAAGAACTGTGCTCTTATAAGTTTAGTTTTCAAAATATTATTAAATAAGAAAAAATTCATTCTTATTCATATTTTAAATGGATCTAGAGACATTTTTTACAGTCTGAACATAACCTTAGAAAATCATTAGGTTTCACTAGACACTAACACAAATACTTATTAATTATACGCCCTTGTATTTTTACTTAGACTCCAAAGAAAGGAAATCTCTAACATGAATCTGTAGCCAATTAAATTAAACCCACACGACACCCAGGAAAGGATGAGACTACAAAGAGTACAGCTGTAATTTTCTTTCTTTCTTTTTTTTGAGTTGGAGTCTCACTCCATCGCCCAGACTGGAGTGCAGTGGCACACTCAAGGCCACTCTAGTGTCGACCTATGGGCTCCAGTGACCCTTCCCACTCAGTCTTCCAAGCAGCTGCAACTACATGCATGCACTACCACACCAGGCTAATTTTTGATTTATTGTTCTCACCAAGTTGCCCGGGCGGGTCTTGAACCTGTGGACTCAGGCAATCCCCCCCACCTCGGTCTCCCAAAGTGCCGGGATGACAGGCTGAGAAAACTAAAGTGCACTCGTTAGCTCAGCTACCAGCGTGGCCTTACCTGCAGCCATAACTTGTTATGCACGGCATCTCTACCTGTGGCAATGCACTGAAATGTGGCGTTCTGCCCGGCATTGACCTCTACATCTCCTAGTCGGAGGAAATGAGGAGATTTATCTGTGAAGGGAAAAGATATATAAACATGTATGTTGTTTTTTCATTGGAAGAAAATATGCCATGTTACTTTTCCCCAACCATTATCTTCAGTGGTCCTACCTTTGGCCAAGAGTAATATCCAGAGAAAACTTGGGGCGAATGGGGGTTGTGCTGGAAGACGCTATTTCCTCTCTGACTCTCAGATATTTTTTTCTCAGTAGATCTATTACTGATTGTCTCATCATTGTTAGCTATTGTTCTACAAAGAGTGAGCACTCAACAATTACAGCTGAATGGCTTCCATAACATGTTGCGTATGGGTGATAATAAAACAGTTACAAGCCAAAGCAAGCAAAAGAGATTAAATAGGCACAAATCAGAGCATAATATAAAAATATAATTAAAACATATATTGATTTCTAAAATACTGACAGCTACATGGCCATTGAACTTAATAAGCTACAATGTAAGCAGCTTTGTTTCTCTTTAACTTCAATCGTTACTGACCCTCTAGCAATTCAAAGAACAAGAAAATATTTTTGTTTCTCTCAGATATTCACTAAACTGTTACATCAACGTCCTATTTCTTTATATCCATAGGAAAGTTACCCGAACAAAATACCTGCATTAGACCAACAAAAAGTGATATGATAACTGCAGTCAAGTATACATGAATCTTATGACTGCCAAACAAGTATTCTCTGCAGTTACTTTTTAAAACTGAAGTCTTATCCATGTTGTCCATTAAACAGAAATATAAACAGCGAAAGCTAAGCCATGGTGAGTGAAAGAAGAGCTCACAGAAGGCCACATCACACTAAAACTGCTGTTGTTGTGCTTAATTTATAATTTTCTTTCTTTTTTTGTGACAGGGTCTTATTCTGTCAAGCAGGCTGGAGTGCAGTGACATGATCACAACTCACAGCAGCCTTGCACTCTTGGGCTCAAGTCATACTTCCACCTCAGCTTCCTGGGCAGCTAGGTCTACAGGAATGTGTTACCACGCCCAGTTAATTGCTAGTATACTTTACTTTAAATTTTGGAGCGATAGGTTCTCACTATTAGCCCAGGCTTGGTCTCGAACTCGTGGCATCAAGTTATCCTCTCATCTCTGCCTCTCAAAGCACTGGGATTACAGGAATGAGCTCCCACATCCAGCCATCATAATTTTTTGTTTATTTACTCATAAAAGTCTTTCTTTAACATCTATCATTCAAGAAGTAAAAATGAACAGTAGATGGAAACACAGTTCGACTCCACTATGGGTTGAAAGAACTTAGTAAACCAACTTGAACTTTGAGTGAGGTGATTTTATTCTGTTCTTTCTAAGAATATACCTATGGAGTGTATCATTTGATCCTTGCCTGCTACATCTTTCTCTAATGCCGTATCACAGAGCTTTGAAAAAAGGAATCCTTATGCTAAAATGTGAGCTACAACGGTGGATCTCAAATTATGAACTCTAGACCAGCAACATCAATGGCATTTGGAAATTGACTAGAAATGCTAATGCTACCACCCCACACTTATTGAATCAGAACCAGACGAGGGAACGAGCAATCTGGGATTTACCATACCCTGCGGGTGATTCTGATGTACACTTGAATTTGACCACTCAGCAGGAGCATAAGCCTTGGCCCTTCACACGGTGGCCCCAGTGCATGCTGCTTAGAATGTGTTAGCTGTTTCTACCAGGAAAGAGTATTGAACAGACCTCCAGAATTCACAGGCCTTGGAAACTGCTGCTGTTGATAAATACAGGTAAAGTCTGAATTTATGACAGTTTTTTTTTAACCTGACTCTCTTGAATGCATGCAATAATTGTCTTTCAGAGAATTGATATAAACACAAATTTAGATATCCCATTTCAAAATCAACCAATGTGCACTGACGGGCATAACGGAAGTATGTATTAGTAAATTGAGTTTCTTCTTTTGTTTGCTTTTAACTTTTTAAAATATGAATTAGCCAAATATTTATGACAGCAAAAACAAAGACAAAATATTCCTAAGTTTGGAATGAGGTGAACTAATTTATTCCCTTCACTTCACCCCAACCTTCTACTTATCTGATCAAATAATTTAGTGAGGCTTCTTTTTAGTTTTCTTTCTACTGAACTCATTTGTTATTCTTCTTTGCTTTCTTAGACAATTTATTAATACAAAAATTTAACAATACCTACTGAGAGTTGCCTTTGCATTTATATTTTGTTCTCAGTAATCAAATAACTAAAAAGAATCCTAAAGAATTGGTTACAAGTCTGAAAAAGATTTGATTGAAAAACTCTAAGCCGGGCTCGGTGGCTCAGCCTGTAATCCCACGCATTTGGGAGGCTGAGGTGAGTGGATTGCCTGAGCCCGCGGGTTCGAGACCCGCCTGGGCAAGCAAGACCTCATCTCTACAATAAATCAAAAAAATTAGCCGGGCATGGTAGCGCGCGCCTGTAGTTCCAGCTACTTGGAAGGCTGAGGTGGAAGGATCACTGGAGCCCAGCAAGTCGAGG
>CAUYQG010024508.1:0-10556 GCA_963574415.1 Tarsius wallacei | reverse complement strand
CCCAGCAACTAGTCTCCCATCCCTCCCTCCCTCCTCTCCACCTTAATCTCCCCCCCCCGCCCGCCCTCACATCCCCACCCCCCAACCCCCCAGTCTCCAAAAATCCGATTGTGTTTTCTCCAAGGATTGGGACTGGATTTTCTGATTGCGGTTATTTCCATGTTTCTAGGTTTGTGTGATTTTGCTAAAATGCATCACCAACAGCGAATGGCTGCCTTAGGGACGGACAAAGAGCTGAGTGATTTACTGGATTTCAGTGCGGTAAGAAAGAACGGTGGAAACTAACAACAGCTGTGAAACAAAACAAAACAAAACAAGAACCCAAACATTTCAGCTAGAAGCCGGTAGTGATCGGAAGGGCAGACATAATTTTTAATTGGCTGAACCCTTGGTAAATACGAAGGTCTTTTTGGCAAGTTTTTAACTGTAATTTTGGGGGTGTGATGGAAGATTCAGACTTTTTTCTTTCCCTCCAGAGTCGAATTACTTGCCTTGAATTCCCTACCCACTGATTCCCCCAAATGATGGAATCTCACCCCAGCGGAAAGGATGAACCAGACACCCCTAAAACTGTAAACCGCCCCCCGAAACTTGGCCATGTCTGCACACTGAGAGTAGCGGATGCTTGTGTGCCCTGCTCTTCCCTTTATTTTTGTTT
Organism: Tarsius wallacei; assembly: GCA_963574415.1. NCBI lineage: Eukaryota > Metazoa > Chordata > Mammalia > Primates > Tarsiidae > Tarsius > Tarsius wallacei. The sequence continues at coordinate 9,898 of CAUYQG010024508.1, read as the reverse complement.
TCTGGAAGTGGAAACAGAAAACTGGAGACCCAGTTGTCTCTCTAAAGTTTTCAACGGACTGTGCTTTGCACGTAGGACCTGTTCCTTACTGCTTCCCCCCGGTTACATCCTTCCCTGGGATTCTGACCACAGCCTGTGTGTGTACCCAGCACACGTTCTTTGCAACCCTCTGGGCTGTGGCGGAACATCTCACAGTCGTGAGATCAGCCCAGAGCAGAACCTACACACTTGTGGCGTGCTCCGGCTGTCCCTGGTCCTTCTCCATCCCTTTGCTTCTCCTCCCCAGACCGAGCCCCCCCCCGTCAGGGGAGCGAGTTGATTTTTGATGCCAGATGAGTTTGTTGTAAGATGCATTTGTAAAGCAAAATAAAAAGACTCCACGACACACACACACGTAAAATCCAACCGCCTTCTGAGTGGGGCTCTTTCATGCCGCTGCTGCCGCTGCTGCTGCTGTTTGTTCCTGCTCTCTTCTAGACCTTTTGGAGAAATGGCTCTCGGAAGTTTTGCCAGGAAGTGTGGCCCTAGGCAGCTTTGCAGCCCCCTCTCTGCTTGCTGCACTTTCTCCATTCGTTTCTTTGCTTTTTGCAGGCTCTGACTCAGGGAAGGTGTGCATTAGCCACTAGATACGTCGAAGAAGAGGGACACCAATTAGGGTTGAAATAAATGCTGGAGAGGGAGTGAAAGAGTGAGAGAGACAGAGAGAGAGAGAGAGAGAGAGAGTGTGTGTGTGTGTGTGAGAGAGAGAGAGAGAGAAAGATAGAAAGAGAGTCTTGCTTCAAATTGCTCTCATGTTAGAGACGAAATGAGAATTTAGTGCAGGTGGCACTTTTATTTTTATTTGGGTTCACATATGACAGGCAAATCCTATACGGGATGGAAATGGACATTGCCACGTTTATGGCCAAGGTTTACAATATAAAACAAAAACTTTTTTCTTCTCCTTTGTGATGCTAGTGTTTTCTGGAGAGGCTGCTGCCCTCCACACTGAATCTTGCTAACATGATGGGGACCGTGTTTGTTCAAAATGTGGTAGTTCTGCTTGACAGTCTAATGAACCTGAGGAAAAAGAAAACAGTGAGAATGGGGGGTTGGGTGGGTTTAGTATGCCTGTTTTAGTTTTAAGTTGAATGGTGATGTATTTTTATTGATAAACCCTTAGCATAAACTGAGTTGTTTGGTAAGGGTGTGAAAGATCTTTGACGGACTCTGAGGGCACAATCGTCTTCTTTTCAACTGTGATCTCTCTTTGTTTCTTTTAGATGTTTTCACCTCCTGTGAGCAGTGGAAAAAATGGACCAACTTCTTTGGCGAGTGGACATTTTACTGGCTCAAGTATGTACATTCTTTTCTTGGTATGAAGTTGAATGTTCTTAGCTGTTTATTTACTCATTGTATGTTTTTGGCTCTCTTGAAGTGTTCTGAAAAAGTCATTGAAATTTAGTTTATAATCATATAGTTATTTCATTACCCATTGGAGGTATAACTTCCACAAATGTTATCTTTTGCAATTAAAATTAGGCCTTTTTTTTTTTAATCAAGGAAACTGTCTCAAAATTCCATCACTTAATTTAAAAGCAATTTTCTAATACAGTTGTAATGAAACACATGAAGATAAGGCCAGTATTAACATGGGGAATAAATTAATGTTCCCTATTTGAAAATAGGGGGAAAAAAAAAATCTAACATTCATACAAGGGAAAATCCCTTGTAAATAATATCCGTTATTAGGTACTGTGTACAATTAACCCTTTTAAAGAAATGAGTCCTTAATCTTGCAGATGAATGCCACGTAGTAAACCATAGCTGTAAATAGTCTCTTGCTCGTCTGAGAGGCTAAATATGGATTCATTTATATTTAAAATATCCTTTTTTGTGCTTTAGGTCTTTCTTTTCCCTAATCATGCGTTTGTGCAATGAATTTTTGCTGCATTTAAAGTTGTAAATTTGGAAGGACTTTTGCATTTTATAAATGAAAGACCTTTGGGTTATGCTTTAAAAAGACGTTAGCGCTATTCACAAAGGAATCTGTGCACAGTGATTATCTGGCATCTGAGGAAGAGTTTGAGTACAGGACTGTTGGAAACGTCTCTTATTAAAAGTGAAGACTGAAAACAATATTAATCTAAAATGTATATTTTCCTGTCCAGTGAATTTCAAATTAGAAAGTCATACGTTGTTGCCTGCCATCCTTTATGTCCAAGGCTTAAATCCATTTAGGCTTGTTAAACAGCTGCAGTATTTTAGGAGTTCTGGCAATGGTACATAACAGGACATTAGGCAGAGTTCTGTCCTTAAGTCAGACCGGTAAATGTTGACATCTTTTAACTGTGAGATGCCAGTGAAATTGTCTGTCAGCCATGAGTGTAATTTCATATTCCTTAATATTCATTTGGTGATGTAGCAGTGAAAGAAATCTGTTCACCTGTAAGATCTGTGTGATTGATATATTTTTGTGAAATCAGTGGCTTTTACAAGTTGCTCATTTCCAAATAAGTTACTTCTTCTACTGGCCTCCGTAAGTTTAGGGAATTTTTGTTCCTATAACTTGGTTTACAAAATATGAGCTACCTCCTGTAGTGATATTTTATTTTTTGTTCTACTTTGATTAAAAGTACTATTGACAATGTGTTTGTGTTTTACTCTCTTGGACCCTGCTACATTTTCCATTTAGGGACTTAGAATTTATTTTTTGTATTATATCTTCTGGCTTCTGTATGATATTCTCTGTACAACTTTCAAGATAAAAAATATTAATATGCATGTTTGAAGTAAAGATGTGGACAAGTGTCTTTTGTAGGCAAATGAATGTTTCATGTTAGACACTATCAAAACAGTAGCTAACTTTATCTCTGACAGTAGTTTTTTTTCTTGACTACCTAAGAAATGTGTATTCAGTTTAAATCTAAAAGTAGATTATGTCAGGCACAGAGATAAACTGCTTTCAAAGTCAGTGCAAAATACTAGTTTGCACTGTTGTAAAAACGGATGCACTTGGAATAACTTAAGTATATTAGTTTAGATGTAGCTTAAGAAAGTAAGGTGGTTTAGAAGTATGAAATTGTGTTACATTTAGAAAGACAACTGTGTGTCTGATCCATTTTCTATGTTCACATTTAAATAAAGTCCCTGCCATGATAGTCAAGTCTTTATAGAAAGTACAGGCTGGATAAGTTGAATATGTATTAATGCATTTTGGTAAATGATCATGTATCATCACTTACACAGTTCTTAAGACTTATGTATATGTGTGTATATATGTATAAGACATATATGTGTGTGTGTGTATATGTGTGTGTTCATGCATACATAAACCTAGAAGCAGACTTTACTCTGAGTGAGTCATGTTGTAGTATTTCTATGCATTTGCAGTGATTATTTTTATGGTGTTGAACTTTAAGTTACATTGTACCAGAGGTGTCGTTTTCAGGACCAACTGTGTACTTGTAAGGGTAAAAAGTGCAGAGACCCTTTTATTCTGGCTGCCTGATTGACAATGCAGGGTATTCATTTCATGCAGTATGATGGCGACTATTATATATAGGGGACAAGTTGGAGTGTTAGTTTCATTCTATCTTTTAAGACATATTTGAACACAGGGCTGTTAGTTAAGAAGATGGATTATATTTTCACTTTGAAAAAAGGGTGAATCTTTTAAAAAGCATAAAAAATAAAATCATGAAAACTGCACTTTGCTCTTTAATGGGAAGGATGGACTGGGAAACTTTGGCGAGAGAAATAATTTTTTAGATTTACTTCAAGTTAATATCCATTGTCCTGAGTAGACTCAGATGTCACTTTCATGGGTTGCTTTGAAACTTGGATCCAGGGGGGAAAAAAGATCTAAACTATAAGTAAACTGTTCCTATTTGAAAAATTGGCTCTATGTTTTCAAAGTGAGGCATGGTAATATTTCATGGTTAAAGTTCCCAATAGCTTTTGATTCCATTAATACAGGATGCTCCATCGTGATTTGCAATGTGAGAATGAAAATAAAGTGTGGGCATATTCCCTTTAATCTTTCATTTCACAAACATGGCTTTTCCTACCACCTTAAGAAATGGTGAGGCTGCTAGAGAGAATGGAATGTAACCTGAGCTACAGCCTGACATTCCCAGGGAGCATTTTTCACATGAAAGGCTTTTGTCAACCCAGGAAAGGACTAGCAGTTTTTGTTTGATGTTTGCAGGTGTTCAGCAGAAAGCACTAAAACAATTCAGCCATGATGGTTCAGAGCTTCCATGACCTTAACAGGGAAAATTGGTGCGCTCTGGAATTATTTTTAAGAAATAGTTGTAACCTATATGGTAACTTAAACAAAGGGATTTAATATCCGTTATACCATTGATCTTAAAGCAAACTAAAAGCATCCACATGCCTGGATGATTGGAAAATTATCCTCATTAAAAAGCAGGATGGCAGAGTTACCCAAAGGAAAAAAATGCATCTAAATTTTAGTGATGAGTAGGCACTTCGTTTTCTAATATAGCAAAGGTACAGTTTATTTGGTTACCTCTGAGTCTTTTGTGAGCAGAAGATAAACATGTACGCGTTGACTTCTTTTTGAAATGTACAAGTAGTTTTAAGGTTGGGCCACTAAAATAATGTATTCTAAAGGACTTGCTAGATCAGCCCTGGTCACATCTGTTCCATGTATTTACAGCCAGTCTATGACAGATACTCTGTCTTCTTCCCTCCGTTTAGAAGTTGAGCTTTTTTTTTCCTCTGTAACTGTTTAGTTTTACTGAGGTGTTCAGCAGTTGTTAAAGATTGCCAAATGAAGGGGTGTTTGAACAATTAAAAACAGTTAAAACGCAGCACATCTCCATTGTGGGTCACTTTTGGTCGAAGGAAGACACGTCTTGATACTCATAGGAGTTTGCTAACCTAAAACCACGTGACACTAAAAATGGCATACTAATTAATAAATGCATTGACCAAAAAAAAAAAAATATCGATCCAGTGGGTAGTTTTGTATGGTAGAGAAAAATTCAAATAGTGAGCCTCCTGGGTTAATTTCCATCTGTATCAGTTTGACTTCCTGGTGATGATATTAAAAAAAAAAAAACCTGATCTCCCTTTCAAGTTATTTGTTGGGAGCCTTCCAATTGCGGATTGCAGTGTAATTCATAAGGATTCTGTGGCTTTTTGGAAAGGGCAGAATAATTTAATAGAATTTTGGGATAGAAACCCCTTAGAAATGTACTTACTGTCCATTGCCTTCATTGTATAGCCAAAAAAAAAAAAAAAATTGAAGCCCAATTTAAAGAGCTTTCAAATTGTGCCTTTATGTGTTATTCTAAAAAGCAAGTTTTGATTTGCTAATTCTCTGTGGCCCTGCAAATCCTTTATTGGAAATAACATTGGTCTCACCGCTGTCTTTCTGTCATTTGCACTGCATAATAGGGTATCAGGGCTTGTGCGCTTATGTTTGTCTGTGCGTGTGCCCTCTGGATGCTTTTTGATTTTTGGAGCTGAATTGGGGATTATTGATCCTTCTCTTTCGCTTGGTTTCTCCTGTGGCCCTGGGCAAGATGTTGGGCAAAATAAGAGTGTGGGTGTGAGCGTGGCACTGTGCTTCTTCATGAGTGTGCTGTTGTACCATATAGTTGGTGTTTTTTTTTTTTCCATCCCTACAAGAACCCAATGAGAAGCAAGGATTGCTGTGCTCCTTTCATAGATGAGGAAACTGAGAGATGTTAAACCACTTGCTCTCAAGACAGCCAGTAATGAAATTAAGTTTTAAACCCAGTTCTGTGTAACTTGAAGTCCTGCGTCCTACACACACGCACACACACACACACAGACACACACACAGACATAGCACATTCTTTCAAGATTATATAGGAAAACAATGTAATATTGAGGCTTCGTGTGGAACACAGTCCCTGATCTTTAGGGTAGGTAGCGTTTTAAAAAACATGTTTAACGTAATGATGTAAAGCACACCCATTATTTTCCTGCCCTAGTATCCAAATAAGCTACCCTTCTAATTTATGATGGATTTCAATGTGACTTAGTATGTCTTTCTTATATTCCTTATATTATTATTTTAAAAGTGGTTGTTCTTTTTGTCCTGTTGTAAATTGATGGTCTACGTGGATGCCAGTGAAAATATTTCCTTATCAATTGATTTTGTGTAGCTAATCAAACCATAAGTTGAGGTGACCAAGCCTGATTTATTAATATCTAAAATAATAAGGATCTCCTATCTTAAGCTATGAAAAGAATTTTGAAGTTCATTGTTAGATCTTTGAAACTTAATATTCCAGAACAGTAACCCTAAATTCTGTCTGCATCACTAAAATAAGCAGTTTTGAAGTTTTGATCTGTCTGTTACCAGACATGTGCTTAAAATGTTACGTTTTCTAAATTCAGAAGGCAGAAGCAATACTCTATTTGACACTGACTTAAGTAAATAAAATGCATTAAGCAAGCGTGGGATCCAAGAACTGTTGAGACTGAAATGCTTAACATTTTTTGACAGCATCAGCAAATTATCCTTACCCTACTATTGTAATGAGGAAATCACTTAAATAACAGATGAACAGCTAAGTCACATAAACATATATAATAGAACTATGTAATGAAAGTTTATGCTGTTAATTGCTTGAATCTGTCTTAAATGCTTAGAATCATGGAGCAGTAAAGACTGTCATATAAACAGTTTTGTTTTGAGCTTAAAATTATTCCTTTTTGCTTTCATCTGCTATGATAAACAAAGTAATTTTGTAAGCTTTAAAGATCAAACATTTACTCCTAATGGTAAACTACATTTTATATTGGAAGTTCGCAACCTCGTCCAAGGCATAGGGTTGAGTCCTGGTGGCCTCAGGCCTGTGATTTTCAACGTTTAGTATTATGATGCTATTTAGATCTGCTCCCATAAGCCAAGATATCAGATCTTAAGTTGCCTAATAAGGAACATGGTGTGTTTTGAAATGTTCTTCAGTTTGCAAGTCTTGAACCAAGATGTTCTTGGCCAAACCTTTAGAATCTGTATGTATGTTGAGTAAGTCAGATCTTGGACAGACGTAGCGTCAAAATGAAGCTAGGTAGAAACAGAAAGCCCCTTTTTCCTTATTTTTTTGTATTTTATGAGCTATTTTTTATGACCAGGTGTTCTTACAAGTTAATTAGATAGTGCTAAGTATCGGAGAGGGCAAAGTACATTATAGGTGTTTTTTTAAAAGGTTATTTTTGTTACTGGTTTCTTGTTACTTTGGGTCCAATTTGCACAATTAACCACCAAATTTGTTAGCTTACCTGTGAGCTCCCCATTTTCTAGATCCGTGAGCCCATTGAGACGAGGAATAAGGTATGCACATGAGTTTTAGGGGTACTTTTGAACCATATCTCTGCTAATGCTTAGGGGAGAAACATGAGAGAAGTAGCAACTCAATCTTTGGAGAAGATTGGTTAACACTTTGTTATGTTTTATGTATATAAATATATATTTATTTATATCAGACTCACAGGAATAGCAAAAGGGTTGAAAAGGTTGTCATGTTTACTTTCATTTCAAAAATAAATAAGGGCCCAGTCAATCAGCATATCACATACCCAGGTGTGTCTAAAATCGGTTTATGTGGATGCATTTCAGGACTGTAAGATTTTATTTAAAGGTACAGCCACAGGATTGTTCAAATGGATGCTTTTGTGCCTTTGTGTGACAATTAACATTTAATGAATGACTTTCCAGGCTGCCATTGGTGGTAATTACTATATGTAGTTTATTAACTGCGAGCCATTGTTGGATGTGCCTGTATTGATTTGTTTTGCAAACACCCGTTCACACGTGCGGCATATTTGTACATTACTTTTTAAAGAAACTTTTTTACTTACTGATGCTAATATTGCCTCCAAAAACTTTAGCTTATCATTCTAATGTACTATGCCCCTTTGATCAGAGTAATTTTATTTGAAATACAAAATTCATCCACTTTTTTTGCTCTTCAAATCTTGCATTCAGATCCTCATAGAAACTCAAAGCAGTGACACATACTGCTTTTCAAGTAAGTGATATGCAGAAATTTGGATTTACAGTAGACTTTAGAGATGCTTTGTGACTTTTTAGGTAAGGAGTCAGGGTGTGGAGGGTTAAATGTCTTTTACCCAAATCATACAGTTGGTTATTGGCCATGATAGGACACAAATACACATGTCCTGACCCTCTGGTCAAAGACCCCATGCTGCTTTTAATTAAGGTTTGGACTCAATCCGTTGGTACCAACTGTATATTTCTTAAGAGGAGGAAAACTCTTATGATCTATCATCTCTGGAAAAAAAAAATAAAAACGGAGATTGTGAGAGATGGACATTGTAATCCAGCTCACTTGTCATCACGTGTTCTAATTTGGCTGAGGCAGTTGACGAATAACTTAAATGTATTGTGTTATTAAAAATAACAAAGTAAGGCCATGATTAAATATCAGGGCTGTAATTTAATCTCGGGGGTTCTGGTGCTGTTCATAGACCATTTGGCTTTTTTCTGTAACAGATGACGTCAAAATACAGCTTGATTGAATTATGACCCTGGGTTACAGCAGCACCTGCTGGCGTCTCTTGACTTCATGGCCTGTCAGCATTTCCATTACAAACTTTTTTCTCCCTGACATTTTAAACTTCGAATAGTTAAACCGGACTGATGGTTGGCATATAAATGTTCGGTCTCTTGAGAGAAGACCATTTTCTCAACAAAACAGAGAAAGTGGCGACAGAGCCCCATGACAGAATACCTTTTAGAATGTTCTTCCTTGCTTTAATCTTCCATTAATTTAAACATTCTTTTGGGGGGGGGTGACTTAGCTGATTGGCAAGGCATCCACATGGAAAGTTTTGAATCTCAAATTTCCCATGCCAAGACTTAAGTACAAGGTAGTTAGAGAGTGGTAAAATTGCGAAAAGACCTATCATCTATGAAAGTTATTGAAATGATAGCTCTGGACAACCCAGTTTTCATGTTGAGTAAAACGCTGGAGAGCAAGACATGAAAAACAGGCAGGTTGGCATACCTTGTCTGTAATTGCTTTCATGTTCGCTTAAGATAAGTGAAAATTGATAATGAATGTTTAGAAAGGTATGTTCTTATTACTTTCTGGAGACTCGTAGCAGAGCTTCAGTTTTGCCCCTTGGGTTTTGGATGTTGTCTGTAGCTAGCCAGCCAGCTCTTTATCTACATATTGTGATTCTAATTACTGGATTATCTAATACATGTTTCTAAAAACTGGCTGTGCTCATATCTCTTGTGTTAGCAGTCATAGGATATAGAGGGCTTTGTGGAAGAAAGGTCCTGCCCTTGGAAAGTGCATACTCTAAGAAAAAAAAAATGGAAAAGTGTGAATACAGTTGACATTCAGCATTCAGAAGACAAGGTGATGTTAGAGGAGATTAGAGAGATGGGAACTTTTTTCTTGCTGGGGGGAATTAATCAGGAAGGGTTCCTGGACTAATGGACTCTGATCCTTAAAGGAGGAGTTGGTTTTTGACATATGGGTATTGAGGCTGAAATGTATGTCAGGATCGGTGTGGGCTAGGCACAGAGGAGAGAACTTGCCAAGGGTGGATTAGTAAGAGCACTAGAGAGAGAATCCCTGGGCTTTGCCGTGGAGTCAGCTCTGGTCTAGGCATGTGGAACAATGTCCAGGCAAAATCTCTGTCTTGGATGAGTTTTTTTGTTTTTTTCTTCCTTTCCTGATGTGCATTTCCTTGGGAGTGTTACAGATTGTAATCCGGATCTGTCCAAAATTACACATTTTTTGGGCAACCCCCTTGGGTCCCCTCCCACTGTGGGAGCTTTTCTGTCTTCTCTATAAATCCTGCTTTTAAAAAAAACCCCCAAAACCCAAAAGTACACTTTTTGCTGTTTGTGTCGGGATGGAAATCGAGGTTTTTGTGT
>CAUYQG010024507.1:0-14121 GCA_963574415.1 Tarsius wallacei | reverse complement strand
GTCCCCTAGAGCACTACAGGCTGTTAAAGGCTTTTTAAAAATGTGCTTGGGGCTGAGCTTGGTGGCTCAGCCTATAATCCCAGCACTTTGGGAGGCTGAGGTGAGAGGATTGCCTGAGCACGGGGGTTCGAAACCAGCCTGGGCACCTTGGTGAGACCTCGTCTCTACAATAAATCACAAAAACTAGCCAGGCTTGGTAGCATGCGTCTGTAGTTCCAGCTACTTGGAAGGCTGAGGCAGAAGGATTGCCGAAGCACAGCATGTCAAGGCTGCAGCGGTCGTGAGTGTGCCACTGCACTCCAGCCTGAGCAATAAGAGATCCCAACTCAAAAAAAAAAAAAAAATTGGAAAGGCTAACCCAATACCAGCTCCCTTCAGTTCACTAATACCAACACTTTTCTAATGGTAAGGGCCACCTCTCTAATAAATGGCACTTTCTCCTGCTTATGCCTACCACCTCCTGTTCCTCTGCCACTGAGGAGTCAAATGTGATACTCCTCCTTGATTCAGAGGTGCTGCTACGTGGCCTTCCCCTTCCTCCATGAAGCCACAGAGTACCACCACGTGAGCTATGCAGCACATGAGAACACAGCATACCTGCCTCTGGATAAGCGCAGTGGAAATCCACACCTGAATGACTGAAATTGTTTTATGCAGTCACATGTCATGCAGCACAATACAAAATTAACAAGAATTTCTGGTGGGAGGCTTTACTAGAAGCTCACTGTGTACTTCTATGTCATCATCAGCCATCCTTGAGAAACTTAAAATGGGGTCAGTAGGAGTTTATTTTCTGCTGTCATTAGAGGCATATCTGTGAGAAGGTTTTTGAGAAGCTCTGAGATGGTGGGAAAAAAATAGGGCTCTGAAGTCACAAAGAGCTGAGTTCAAATATGTGTTATGAAATACATGAATGGCTTTGGACAAGTGACCTAAATTTTCTGAGTCTGTTTGGCTATTTATTTAAAAAGCATTTCTTGGCTGGGCACAGTGGCTCACGTCTATGAGCCCAGCATTTTGGGAGGCCGAGGTAAGAGGATTGCCTGAGCCCGCGGGTTCAAGACCAACCCAGGAAACTTGGCAAGACCTCATCTCTACAATAAACAAAAAAATAAAAAGTGCCGGGCAAGTGGATTGCCTGTTGTTCCAGCTACTTGGAAGGCTGAGGCAGAAGGATCGCCTGAGCCCAGCAGGTCGAGGCTGCGGTGGCCGTGAGCGTGCCACTGCCCTCCAGCCTGGGTGACAGAGTGAGACTCCAACTCAAAAAAAAAATAAAAAATAAAAAGCATTTCTTAACATGTGATTCCCAGAATGCCTTTATTAAATACATAAGGGGATGTATTAAAACTGTAGATTCCTGGGTCCTACTCCAGAGCCAATGGGTCAAAACAGCTGGGTTTGAGGACTCAGAAAAATGAAATTTTAATAAGCTCCCAGGTGATTCTTATACACGCATTAAAGTTTGAAAACCACTGAAATAAGAGAATGGACCTGGAATGCAATAGATCCTTCAGAAATGTTAATTTTCCTCCTGGTGAGGAAAGGCAGTAAGAAGATACATGAAAATGAGATTTTTTTTTTTTTTGAGTTGGAGTCTCACTCTGTCGCCCAGGCTGGAGTGCAGTGGCAGGCTCACAGTCACCGCAGCCTCGACCTGCTGGGCTCAAAGGATCCTTCCACCTCAGCCTTCCAAGTAGCTGGAACTACAGGCATGGCCACCACACCCTTCTAATTTTTTGACTTATTGTAGAGATGAGGTCTCACCATGTTGCTCAGGCTGGTGTCGAACCCCTGAGCTCAGACAATCCTCTTGCCTCAGCCCCCAAAGTGCTGGGATTACAGGCTTGAGCCACTATGCCCAGTCGAAAATGCAATTTTTTAAGTGCACTCAAATAGTTTTTAATTCCTTCACTCAGAAATGTATTCTAAGTAAATAATCAGAGAAGTAGACCACGATATTCAAACCAACATTGCTAAAATAATCCAAAAATTAAAAAGAATCAAAATGTTAACAACAGGTATCTGATTTAATTATGTACAGTATATGCACAAAATGGAACACATGCCTTCATTAAAATGGTGCTTAAAAGAACTTAACTACATAGAAAAGTACTTATGATGGTTAAGTGAAAAAAAACTGAATATAAAAATGTATATAAGATACAAATACCAATTATATAATCTACGAATGTGTACACATATTTTATATATAAAATGCCAGAAAGAGTCACTGGTGGTAACCTCTTAATTATGGGATTAGGGAAAAGTTTTATTGCCTGTATCTTCTGATTTTTCTAAAATGAGGTTTTTCACAGGAACAAGAAACCAAACACCACATGCTCTTACTTATAAGTAGGAGCTAAACTAAGGATCTTGCAAAGTCATATAGAATGGTATAATAATAAACACTGGAGACTCAGAAGGAATAGGGTAGGAAGAGGGGAAGGATGAAAAATCCCCTAGTGGGCACAATGTGTACAGGTCGGGGTGGTGGATATACTTAAAGCCCATCCACGTCACCAAAAACCATTTGTACCCCTAAAACTATTGAACTAAATAAATAATGAGGTTTTTATGATCAGAAACAATGTTGTTGTTTTCTGATTAAAAGACTGCACAGGGCCAGGCTCGGTGGCTCAGCCTATAATCCCAGCACTTTGGGAGGCCGAGGCAAGTGGATTGCCTGAGTCCATGGGTTCCAGACCAGCCCAGGCAACTTGGCAAGACCTCGTCTCTACAATAAATCAAAAATTAGCCAGGTATGGTAGTGCACGCCTGTAGTTCTGGTTACTTGGAAGGCTGAAGCGGAAGGATCACCAGAGTCCAGCAGGTCGATGCTGGGGTGGCCGTGAGTGCACCACTGCACTCCAGCCTGGAGTGAGACTCCAAAAAAAAAAAAAAGACTGCATGGTTTTCCCTTACAATCCAACAATCCAGTCCTCTCCCCACCCGCCTTGGTTTCACTTTCTGCAGTTTCAGCTACCTACAGTACAGTACAAGAAAGACCACATTCACATAACGTGTATACAGTATACTGTTATCACTGTTCTATTATGTTATTAGTTATTGTTGTTAGTCTCTTACTGTACCTTTTTTTTTTTTTTTTTTTTTTGAGCTGGAGTCTCACGCTGTCGCCCAGACTGGAGTGCAGTGGCCGCTCCCGGCCCCCCCAGCCTCGACCTGCTGGGCTCTGGCAATCCTTCCACCTCAGCCTTCCAAGTAGCTGGAACTACAGGCGTGCGCTACCACGCCCGGCTAATTTTTTTGATTTATTGTAGAGATGAGGTCTCGCCAAGTTGCCCAGGCGGGTCTCGAACCCGCGGGCTCAGGCAATCCACTCACCTCAGCCTCCCAAAGCGCGGAATTACAGGCTTAGCCACCAAGCCTGGCTTGTACCCCACATCTTTAAAATAAAAAAATTAAAAGAGAAAAAAGAATTACATCAGAACTCAGCCATTCTCCCATGTGAGGCACATTTAGGTTGTCCTAGTTATCTTTGCTTCCTAGTGTCTGGCAGAGTTGGTATTCAGAAACGTTGTTGGATAAATTAATTAATCTCCTTTCAATCACATAAGGAAACCATATAGATGCCCAGGAAAACATTTGTCTATTAAATGTGGGCAAGAAAGGAATAATGGAATCAAGATATATCATGTCAGCTGCTGCTGCAACAGAGCATCAAAGGTGCTGATTCTGATACTGGGTTGGGCTCTGCCAAAACTAGCTGTACTCCTTGGGCCTCAGTTTCCTTATCTGTGAAAGGGAAGTACTGAATTTTGATGTGCTCCATGGCCCTGTCTTGCTCTGAAATTCTCTGCATGGTGACACCTGGCTTATCTTCCTTTGACCTAGAACACATAAATTTTTTCCCCTTAAAGTGTATAAGAGAAATTTTTGCTTTTTTTTTGGTAGGGATAATTAACCCCTCCCCCTATCAAAGGTGAGTTTGGGAGCCTCTCCAGTCCTTCTGGAGCCAGCTTAAGTGACTTTAAATTAACTTGTAAAACTATTCATGATTATGCAAATATATGTCTGAGACCACAGGGCAGGGAAGAAGTCTTCCCTAACCCCAAAGGAAAACTGGAAGCCTGCTTGAGTGGCTGACTTCTGGAGGCGAAGGGAAGAATGCAGGGCTCTGAGAATCAGTTAATGCAGGAGGTCTTAGAATTGCAATCACAAAATTAAAAAAAAAAAAAAAAAAAGAAGCAGAAGGTCAAGAAAATAGGCACCTTCAGGTAGGTAAGTAAAAATAAGGCAGGAAGTAACATATAAAAGCTACCTACATACTCTATACTTTATGTATTTATAGCAACTTACATACTTCCAGTTTGCAAAAATTAAAAAAAACTGTTAATGAGTTGTTTATCATTATCCTCACTTTACAGATGAGGAAACTGAAGCCAAGAGAGGCTACCTTTGGTTAATTTGCATTACTAAGTACCTACTAGGTACCAGGCATAGGTTACACAGCCCTGCATGTAAGGAACGTGAAACTTACATCCCAGTGAGGGCTGTCAGATGCTCAACAATTGACTAGCCAAATAATATTTTAATTATAGTGATTTGGAGTTCTACAAAAGGAAAAGTCTACCGGAGTGCAGGTAAGTAGCAGGTGCAACTGCCTAACTTCGTGTCGGAGTCAGAGAAGGGCTCTGAGGAAGTAAGTCTGGACCTGAAGGATGGGTAGGCGGTAGCCAGGAGAGGAAGGTGGAAGCAGGAAGAATGGTCCCAGCCAAATGGAGCTCAACAATCATGGCGTCAGGAAGATTCTCCTGACCCTCCAGACTGGGCTAGGGTCAATGATAATGCCCTTGCAAGATCCAAGTTCCCTTCCCAGCCTTTATATAGTTTGCAATTATACATTTATTTTTGTGTTTGTTAGACTAATGCCTGCCTTCTGCATTAAGCATACATGCTATGGGAGAGCAGGGACCATTTCTGCTTTTGGTCACCACTGTATTTTCGTACCTAATCCAGGCCTGGGACAGAGAATATGCCCAATAACCATTTGTTGACTCAGTAAATGAAAAAAGGTGACAAGTTTGAGAAATCTCATAATTGTAGAGAACCAGAAAAATGGAAAGTAACAACTTGACCTCCAGTTAGTATAGGGTATTTAGCATATTGCCTGATACATTAGTATTCACACTCTAAATGACAGTTATTATTTAAGACAAATTTAAATAATCCAAAACTATAAAAATGCCTGAAGCTTTCCTTCTAACACTGTGATGATTATCCCCATTTTGGGTATGATAAGTGAAATAACTGGCCTACAGTCACACCACCAGAAGATTCAGCCTGATGCAGCCCTAGTTACCCGGGAACCCAGCAGCTTCTTGGTAAGAGAAGCACAATCAGGAGAGTCCGCTTTCTTCTTCCCTTTTGCCTACAACATCTCACCTATCATAAGCTTTTATTACCAACCTTTGAAAATCTTCATACCACCTCCTCAGTTTTTCGTCTCTATCCCCTGGCCAATTGTTTACTTAATACTTCACCCAGCGTGTTACTTTGAAAAGTTCAATGGAAAGAACACTAACATAATTTTTCTTAATATCAGACTACTGCAATAAACACAGTGAAAACAAAAACATCTTGATTAAATTCAGATATTAATGTGTGAGAAAGAATCTTAGGCTAAGAGCTGCTCTCCCTGTGATAAAACAGAAGAAATACCAAATTAGGGACTTCTTTATGCAGAAAGAGAAAGTTCCCAGATGAAAAGAAGTGCAGAAGGAAATGAAGTGCATCTAAAAGGTTAAATATAAAAACTGTTGACTGTTTAAAGCAAAATTAATAATAGCATATATATAGAAGTAAAAAATATGACAAGACCAAAAATGTAGGAGAGGGATAAGTGAATTTAAATTGTTGTAAGGGTCTTACATTGTTCAGGATGTGGTAAAAGTACTAATCTGAAGTAGTAAGGATACATTTTGTGATTTCTAGGGTAACTACTAAAAGAATGATAGTACAAAGCATAACAGAAAAGCTAATACAAGAGATTCAATGGGAGAGGGAAAAAAAGAACTCAGCAATGATGTGTTAAAAAGGTAAAAAAAAAAAAGATACAAAACCAAGTCTTTAGTAGATTTGAAAGAAACTTAGAAAGAAAATAAGATTTATGCTTTTAATTCAATATTTCCTAATGCCACATCATGTCCCACCTGAAATTCACCCCCCTCTTACCACCAAGAAGTGGATAATAAGCTTTGAAACCTGGCCCACCCAAAAAATGTAATGAGAAGGCCATCTATAACTAGTGATGGTGTTTGGGTCCATGTCCTTCTCACTTTTCTCATGGTACAAATATCAGAACACAATTGGGCTCTATATAAAGAGACAGATACCATTTCTGACCAAAGGTCTTCCTTCAAACCAGTGCTTCTCACTGAGTGTAGTATTGTCCACCAAAGGGCATTAGACATTTTTGGTTGTCACAACTTAAGACAAGGAGACTGCTACTGGCATCTTTATGCCAGGGATGAGGTCGTTGTTAGTTAGAGTCTCATTCTGTTGCCCAGGCTCACCATGGCCTCGACCTGCTGGGCTCAAGCGATCCTTCCACCTCAGTCTTCCAAGTAGCTGGAACCACAGGTGCACACAACCACACCCGGCTTGAACATCTTACAATACACAGGAAAGCCCCAAACAACAAAGAATTATTCAGCCCAATATTTCAATAATGCCAAGGTTAAGA
Source organism: Tarsius wallacei (assembly GCA_963574415.1). NCBI lineage: Eukaryota > Metazoa > Chordata > Mammalia > Primates > Tarsiidae > Tarsius > Tarsius wallacei. Next base: position 7,418 of record CAUYQG010024507.1, on the reverse strand, counting down.
AACTCTGCTTTAGGACAAAATTAATCACAACACCAAATTGCAGTCTTGAATCAAAGCCAAGGAGAAGAGAGTTGGCAACATGAACACACCTGTCCTGAATTCTATACTGATAGAAAAAATTTCATCCCCACTTCCTTGGGCTAGAATCAGATGCATCATTAACACTGAGGCCCTTCTCAGAGAGTTTGGTGACATTCTAGGACACAGAAAAAACTCTAGTTTCTCAAAGCTGAAATCCTGGAAATTAGGAAAAGACCCTTCCTAACATCAAACCCTAGAGAGATAGCACTGTGGGAATAGAGTAATGCAATAAAGAGTTGCTATTTTGACATGACACACAAGGCCTGCAATGAGTAAACAAGTGGCCTTCTTAAATATAGAAGACCTCATGGTTAATCTTGTGCCTGAAGCAGTTTCTCAGGGAGACCCGAGTCTCTTCACCCATCTTTATTTTACTTGGTTGTACAGGGCACAGCCTGGTATGTTTCCCTCTTTCCCTAGTATCATACCTCCCAGTACTCACCTATGAACTGCTAAAAGCCACAGCTGTCACTTGCCTCCTCCTTTGCCAGAGCAGAGATTCCTGGAGCCATTATGCTCCCTCCCTGTAGCGCCAAGCCTCAGGGGATGCTGCCCTCCTGTCTCCTGCTGACAGCTGGGGCTCTGCAGAGCCTCGGAGGAAAGAAAGCAAAACTCCCTGGAGGCCCCTTGCTCCCTGGCAGGCAACCCTGGGGATTCAGGGCACACAGAGAATTCTCTTAGGGGCAAGATCTTCACTGCACCCCAGGGTTCCCTCCCACATGATGGTGGTATGTGGGAGGTGAGGGGAAAGAGGAGGGGAGTGAGGCAGCCATATGCAAAGCCAGGGAAGCAGGAGGGGAGAGCTAAGGCACTTCTGAGAATGCTAATCTCCCTAGCCTCTGGCCTTGCATAGAATCTCTGCACAGCTTCTCCTCAAAATTCTCCAAAAGCACCAGCTTCTGGGGGTACAGCCTGGATCTATTGAGAATCTCCAGGGTGAGTAGTGCACATACGTGCTGAGGCAGGTTCTGCTCTATCACTCAGTTGATGTCAAAGCTGTTGCTGCATTCCTGGTAAGTTTCTCTCCCTAGGTGGCCCAGTCACAGCTGGTGCTAACCACCATGGTGCAGGCCTCGCCCTGCATCCCAGACTCAGCCAATTCTACCCCTTGACCTCACTCATATCCCTTCTCCTCATTCCCCCTCCATCCCTAGTGCCCTGCTTTGGTCTGGTTGGATCATCTCTTACATGAATGGCTGGGAGTTTCCCTACTGGTCTTCCTCACCTCCTGCCCTGCCTCTTCAGACATGGGGGGGGAGTATAAAACATCTTCCCTTGTAATTTTTCAGAAACACTTCTGATCGCCCTCCTGCTTAAAACTCTTGAAAGACTTGCCATAGCTTCCAGAAAACTTCAAATTCCTTAGTGCTAGATGAAAGCTCCTGCTGGAATCCAACCCCTCCTTTCCTCTTGAGCTCATCTCTGGCCAGTCAAACCCCCAGGGAGAATGGTAATTAGATGAGTCAATCACACAGAGAGCAGAACCTTCTGGCCTCACGGCTTTGCTCATTTTAAGGGTCATCAGGCCGAGGCAACCATTCACACCAGAGAGGCCAGGCAGAGTTGAAGGCATGGCGCCAGGCTCAGAAAGGCAAGTGGCATCTGCTGCCGGCCCAAATTCCTAGTTCATACTCCCTGCGGCCCTCAGGAGAACGTCTTTCAGGATTCCAAACTCCCGTCAGGCTTGCCACTCTCTCCTCCAGCCACATCTGAGTAATGAGGGAATGACTGACATTCCGTAAGTCCTACTATGTGTTCCAGGCACTGTACTAAGCCCTCTACCTGTCCGTCACATTTAATCTTCACAGCAGCCCAAAAAAGGCAGTATAATTACTATCCCCATTATGTGGATGACCAAACTGAGGTCCAGAGGTCAAGTAGCCTGAAGGTCACACACACAGAAAATGGCACAGCAGGAATTCATCATCGGAGTCATGCTCTAACCCTAAACTTGGCCAAACGTTTCCTAGGTTAATATGGGGAAGCCAAAGCAGCTTCGAAATTCAGATTGGGGAGGGAACTTGACAGCGTTAGTTACACTTCTGTGTATATTTTTAGCACATGTTAGCAGCTGCTGATGTGGCATCTCTTTTGAAAAGATACTTTAGCTGTCTTTGAAGACTTATGCATCCTGGTTAATAGAAAGGATTCAGACGTCTTTTGGTCATGAGTTGTAGCTTGCCCTATCAATCCTGCAAGAATTCTGGAAGTCTATGCCAAATTTAGGAAGAAGAAAGCTCTACTTGGAATGCTCCATTCTGACCTCAGAGGTTGCCGGCAGGAAATCTCAGTTCAAAAAGTGACCTCCCACATGCCCAAAAAGGAATGAGTTTGGCTGTGAATTTAAACCCTGAAAGGAGGTACCTACAGAAACCTAGAATAAACTTTGTTTAGCGTAGTCTTTTTGCCTCAGCATAGTCATTTTTGCTTAGACTTTACCCCTGACATGCTTTGAATTTAGCACAGGTTAGGCATACATTTCCAATAGGCAGGTTGCAGAAAGCATTCAGACATTCCACTGCAGGCCAACCTGGCAGCCTACCCCACTCCCTTGGCAAATCTCCATCAGATGCAAGATAAGGACAGAGCCATAGAAATGGTAATAGATCACCTTTTTGCTAAGGAGTTTGTGGATTGCAAATGTCTGACAAGTCTCTTGCAGGAAAGACCCCTCCCCTTGTCTCCTCCCATCTAGCCCACCACCATGGCAGCAATCATGTGAATAACCCATCTGTCTGCCTGCTGTCCATCACCTGATGTCAGTACCTGTGCTTACCTGCCCCTTCATGGTGACATGGAGCAGACTACCCCACAGTCACCTTAATGACCTTCCCCCATCATAGGGAAAGGTTAAAAGGACTCAGCCATGAGCAGACATTTTGCCATTGCCTTGCTAGGCTATGGTGTGGGCATGTGCTCTTTGAGCTATGGCCAGGCCATGTTTTCTCAAGGCTTGGCCCCCTTCCCTACCTTGGAGAGGTGAATCACCTCTTTCTTTCTGTCTCTTTCTCTAATTTACTTTCTAAATAAACTATATTTTCTAATCTAACTTCAATTCTTTGCATCTTTCTTTTTTTTTTTTTTTTTTGATTTGGAGTCTCACTCTGTCGCCCAGACTGGAGTGCAGTGGCACTCTCCCGACCACTGCAGCCTCACCCTGCTGGGCTTCGGTGCCTTCCGCCTCAGCCTTCCAAGTAACCGGAACCACAGGCATGCACTACCATACCTGGCTAATTTTTTTGATTTATTGTGGAGACGAGGTCTTGCCAAGTTGTCCAGGTGGATCTTGAACCCGTGGGCTTAAGCAATCCACTCACCTAGGCCTCCCAAAGTGCAGGGATTATAGGCTGAGCTCTTTGCATCTTTCATGTGGCACCAGATTGCACATCAGACATTCACACCTCCAGTGGGCCTGACTTCACCTTCTGAAGGCCCTGCTGGGAGCGTGACCCTAACAAACCCATTGCTAGGGCTTCCTCAGGGACTGTAGAGGTTGGCATCTGAGTTATGTGTGCTGTATCTCCCCTCCAATGTGAAGAAAGCCTCATCACTTGAGGTGTTGAGATCATAGCCCCAAAGAGGCTGGATGGGGATGCTCTCAGAGGGGCTACCTCCGAAGAGTGGCAGAAGACTTGGAAACCTGCACTTGGGAACAGAGAGGAGATTTCCCAGAGGCAGCCGAATCCTTAAAAAGTGAGTCTCTCAAGTTGCCCTTCTTGTCCCTGTGGCTGTTCTTCATTTATTTTGTTTTGGTTTAAAGGTCAGTGAAAATGAACAGTACAGGGTTATTCAAGACCTACCTCTGAGGATGCGGCTGCTTTTTTCAGTGGTAACCTGGAATACAACACATGTAATTCTCTCTTCCCTGTGCAGCACAGAGGAGCTGTGCCGGAGACTGGAGCTGTCAGGAGGTGACTCTGGCTGGGGTGGGGGAGTGTTCACCTGGTGCGGGGGAGGGCTATATTCCTGGCATTCAGGAGAATACCTCTTTCTCAAGATTTATGGGCTTCATTTTATGTTTTAATGGTTTCTGTCAAAATTTCAAGAAGCTTCAGTGACTGATGGGAAGCAAGGAAAGGGGAAGAAATTCCAGGTAGTGGAAATAGCACCTTTGAAGGTTGTTCAGAAGTGGACGCACATTTGTTCAGTGAATGTTTCCTGATCATCTCATCCACACATCACTGACTGATTCCCAGATAGAAGAGTTTGGGCCACAGAACTCTGAAGGACACTCTTAAGGCTGCTGCAATGCCTGGGCTTTCAGGGAGAGTGGAGACCTGTTGTCATTTCTTTCCAACTGGGATTAGAGAGCAGCATCTTAGAGTAGCCTAGTTCATGCCAACCCAGCAGTGAAGCTTTCTAAAAACTGAGTCCAGGTGCTGACCCAGGGCAGAGATATAGAAACAAGGAACTGCTCTCTGCTCCTTCCCAGTTCTATTTAAAAATAAAAAAATAAGCCAGGCTCGGTGGCTCAGCCTGTAATCCCAGCACTTTGGGAGGCTGAGGTGAGTGGATTGCCTGAGCCTGCGGGTTCGAGACCCGCCTGGGCAACTTGGCGAGACCTCATCTCTACAATAAATCAAAAAAAAAAATTAGCCAGGCGTGGTAGTGCACACCTGTAGTTCCAGCTACCTGGAAGGCTGAGGCGGAAAGATAGCTGGAGCACAGCAGGTCGAGGCTGCGGTGGCCGGGAGCGGCCACTGCACTCCAGTCTGGGTGACAGAGTGAGACTCCAACTCAAAAAATAAATAAATAAATAAGTAAAAATAAAAAATAAAAAAATAGGAGTCTCACTATGTTGCCAAGGCTGGTATCAAACTCCTGGCCGTCAAGTGATCCTTCCACCTCAGCCTTCCAAAGTGGTAGAAGTATAGATGTGAATCACCACATCTAACCCACTTTCCCATCGAAATTTTGCAGAGTCTTAAGCAAAGTCTTACCCTGTCTAGACACGATTTGGGCCCTGCTGACATCTGCCCAATCTCACCTCTCTGAGACCAAGAAATACTCCCCATAGGTCACCTAGAAACTCTTGTCAAACAATGGAGAAGTCCCTCTTGTCCACAGTAGCCCCCAGGCCCATTTTTACCATCCATACTTCAGCCTCTTCTCCTAAGTACATGCATTCCATATAAAGGCACAAAATGGGCAAAACTGTTGTTTTTAAATGCTGATTTCATGCCCCTCCCAAAGGCATGCTTTTGTTGTGTTTAATTCTTATATCAGATTGGTGACAAACTCTAGGGTGGATTCATCAAAGGAAACTGATAATTACCAACTCTGTATATTTTATTTTGTTCATTATTTTGTTAACATCTGATTCTGAAAAATACTCCCTATGAATATGCTGGAAGTTGGCATAAAAATTATTAACAATAATAAGATGTTTTTGCATAGAAATAAGTTTCTTACCTGTCAGTTGCAGTTAAGTATGTGGGACTTGTTTTGTGTCAGCCAACAATATCCAGTAAGCTCCTTTCCACCTGCCTCCAGGTTAAAAAAAAAAAAAAAAAGCCTTATAACCTAAGAGCTGGGCTATATTTTGCTTTGCAGAAATGTACCCATCTTGCTCTAGCTGGGATCCCTGGTAGGTGAAAAATGGTTAGATTACCAAGTAAGCAGAGTCAGAAAGTGGGCCTAGGGTGGTACCAAAAATGACATCCAGGTGTAGATGTCCTAAGGATTGGTTGGAATGGCATACTGGGAGACCCCACAACTGCTGAGAATAGCAGAAAGTATGTGCATTAGTTGATTCAGTCCACATTTATGAAGTATTTCTTTTTTTTTTTTTTGAGTTGGAGTCTCACTCTATCGCCCAGACTAGAGTGCAGTGGCCGCTCCTGGCCACCGCAGCCTCGAGCTGCTGGGCTCCGGCGATCCTTCCACCTCAGCCTTCCAAGTAGCTGGAACTACAGGCGTGCGCTACCACGCCCAGCTAATTTTTTTTTTTTGATTTATTGTAGAGGTGAGGTCTCGCCAAGTTGCCCAGGCAGGTCTCGAACTCGCAGGCTCAGGCAATCCACTCACCTCAGCCTCCCAAGGCGCGGGATTACAGGCTGAGCCACCGAGCTTGGCTATGAAGTATTTCTTATGTGCACAGTCCTCAGTAGAATTCAAATGTATTCAAGTAGTGCATATTGATTATTTTGGGGTACCTCCCAACATCTATAAACACCCTTCCCATTTTAGGGGGAAGTTCCCTGGTTTACGATGCTCCCCAAAGATAGAAGCTATAATCACTCTTGCCCAGACACCCTTGCTGCTAAGGTACAGGCCAGAGACCTAGGCTCTACTGATCTGACACACCCACATTTTGGGAAACTAGTAGCATGAAGTTGATGCACAGGGAATTCATCCTACTGAATATAGCAGCAGATTATTCTAAGTAGCATCCAAGCCCCAGACTCAAGGAACTGAACACAGTATTCCCTGGAAGCAGACCTGTGGCAGAATCTGGCCACCATTCTTGGTTACTGGGTTTTCAGGTCTGTATCTCTGGCCCTATCAGAGATTCTGTGAATAACCTAATAGTCTTGAACAAATTTATTTTCACCAGAACTGGTTAGAGATGGGTTTCTGATATTTACAACTGGGAACCCAGGCTGTGGTCATAGCTCTACATAAGCTGCAAGTGACAGAAGCCCAAAGGAAAGTTGCTAAGTTATAAGCAAAGAAATCCAGCAGGAGTATCAATAGCATCAGGGACGGTCAAATCCAGGGGCTAGGACTGGCTACATAAGTTACAGGGCCCAGTGCAAAATGTATGTACAGGGTCTCTTTTCGAAAATTATTAAGAATTTCAACATGACAATGTAAGAGCTTTAAACCCAGCACAGGGCCCTTTCAAGTTCAGAGCATACTGCACAGGTTACATGCCCATCAAGCTAGCCCTGTCAGAGGCTCAAACAATGTCACCAAGACCCCAGTGTCCTTCTCTCTCTCCACCACTAGGCTCTACTTTGCGTGTGTGTGCTAGTGTCACTCTCAAGCCAGTTACTTGTGCACTGTGGTCCTTAGCAGCTCCAAGCTTTCAATGCAGCAGAAAGAGAAAGGCCCTTTCCTAAAATCTCCAAAAAGAGTCCCAGAATTTGATCTGATTGGTCAAGGCTAGATCACATACCCATTATGGAAGGTGGAGTCATCCCTACTAGAGCCACGTGACTTTAGAGTGAGTGAACTGTACTAACAAAAAGAATGGATAGTGGGCAAGCAAAGGTGACAGAGGTCCTAAACCATAAGAGATAAGATAGATAAGTGGGACCTCATCAAACTGAAAAGCTTCTGCAAAGCAAAAAAAACCATCAAGAGGCCGGGCTTGGTGGCTCAGCCTGTAATCC
>CAUYQG010024506.1:0-22375 GCA_963574415.1 Tarsius wallacei | reverse complement strand
ATGGTATTCTTGGATGCGTTGTTTAGCCTGGTGTCAGTTTTCCCTTAATTTCAAGCATTTGTTGGGTCTGTACAATGAAAAGCAGGGAGTCTTTCTGACCTGGTAAATTTTTTTTTTCTTTTCTTCTCCTCCCTTCCCCTCTCCTCCCCTCCCCTCCCCTCCTCCTCCCTCCCCCTCCCCCTCCCCCCCAAACAAAATACTAGCAAACTGAATCCAACAGCATATTAAAAGGCTTATACACCATGACCAAGTGAGCTTTATCCCAGGAATGTTAAGGGTGGTTCGACATAAGAAAAATCAATGTAATACATCACACTAATAGAACAAAGGAGGAGAGGGGAGGGGAGGGGAGGAGAGAAAAAAGCCAAAAGGACAAAGTCAAGTCAGGAAGTCTTCAGAGGAATGCAGCAGACGGGGATAAACACTGCAAACACTGGGCTAGTTTCCTAGTCTTCTGTATGGAAAACTGGGCTGGTCAGTCCGTAAAGAGAAATCTTTACATTGATAGCGGGATTACACACACAGTCCTCTCAGGTGTCCCTCTACAAAATGAGCACCATAGCAAATCATTATTATGGTAACCAAACAGATTTGGAGTAATTTTCTGTATCAAAATAAATCAATTGTTTAAAAGGGACAACCCAGAATGTGGGAAATAAAAGGAGCAGGGGAATAAAAAAAACACTGCAGAACTATTTTAAATGTTATCTTTGACATTCTTTCTATGCATTATTGAACTGTAAGGTGTGGTGGAGGATAACTAAATAGATGAGGGAGTTTCCTTATAAATATTCCAGTTAACAAATGATTGGATTTCTGAAAGAAAGAGAATACGGAATACATAGTTTGATGGATCAACTGATCAAGGATTTAAGAGAATTTCAAGCATTCTAATTTTAGAACCTAATTTGGAAAAACTTGTTAAGAAATTAAACTGTTGTCGAAATTTAACTGCACAATTTGATGTTAAAATTTAATTTTGTAAGATGTGATAAGTATACTGTTCTTACATTAAGTTTATTTACAAATGAATTGATGTCTGAGATTTGAAGACAATCTGGGGAAATGAGGCAATGAGAATATAGATGAAATAAGAATGCTTATACACAGATAAGTTTTGGAAGCTGGGTAATGAGTAAATAGGGGAATCATACAATTCTTCTGTACTTGTATATGCCTGCAATTTTTCGTATATTAAAAAATGTAGGCTGGGTGCAGTGGCTCAAGCCTGTAATCCCAGCACTTTGGGAGGCCGAGGGGAGGGGATTGCCTGAGACCATGAGTTCGAGACCAGCCTGGGCAACTTGGTGAGACCTCATCTCTACAGTGTATCAAAAAATTAGCAGGGCATGGTAGCGCACACCTGTAGTTCTGGCTACTCGGAAGGCTGAGGTGGAAGGATCGCCTGAGCCCAGCAGGATGACACTGGGGTGGTCATGGGCATGCCACTGCACTCCAGCCTGGGTGATGGAGTGAGACTCCAACTCAAAAAAAAAAAAAGTAGAACCTTTTGTAGTGTATAAGTGTGACGACTGGGTGTTCACGCACATGTGTGAGATTGTGCCATCCCCAAACCCTGTTACGACATCAGCACGTTACCCATCTAACGATGAAAAAGAAAAAAGAGGAGTAAAAATGACTTTTAACTTATATGTGCTTAATCATCAAAGATGCTATCTAATATATTCATTTGTGGTCATTTCTGTGCAAAAGTTGGGAAGGATTACTACAGACCCTAGCAAGATGAATGTCAGAATCTCTGATTATTTGTCTTTGAAATGACATAAAGATTTTTTTAAAAATAATTACTTTCTTTTGTAAATAAGTGAAATAAAAAGTATGTTTCTAACATATTCCAACTTTTATATTAAAAAACCTGCTTATATACAATTTTACCAAATTTTCAAATTAGAGTAATACACACTTAATACCCCAAATCTAACATTACTGCATGTTCTACTAAAAGAAGACAAATGTGATTAATGATTAGGTTTGTGAGACGGTATATTTCAGTCCAGAAATATGAAGATTAAAACTAGAACTAGTCTGACACTGGAAATTATTTCTAACTACACAGAAAAGATGCAGAATGTAGGGTTTGCTTTTAGTTTATTAATTTATTTTGCAGGAATCTTTGACCTTCCGAATATGTACTGTTTTGGAGGTACGATGCATGCATAGCCTTTCAAAATGCCTTTGTACAATTTCATCTCAAAATAATTTCATTCACAGCATACACAGAAATCTAAAAGAGATATGGTATTTACAAGATTTAAAAAGTTCTTGCTGCTTTAATGAAGAAACTGATCAATTCTTTTACAGTAGGGAAAGAAACATGTACATTGAGCGTCATTATAAATAAGAATTCAGAATTGTTCAGTCTCAAAGCAACTTTTCATGGCTTTAAAAATTAAAATTGAGTCATCATTCTATTAATCTCTGAATGCCCAAGCCATGCAAAATCTACTTGTATTAAGTATTTGGGGTGCAAATAATACAGAAAAAAAGTCTGGTGAATGTGAAAATGTCATCAGAATTAACTTTTACAATAGGAAAATACGGTTAATTCTTTCAAAAAGATACAGTAGTGGTGCAACACAGACAGTGTCCAATTTATTCTGATTTTTTAAAAGGAACATTTCATTTGTCATTTTTCTTTCTCTACAAATATACAGACACACACTGTAACATGGACTCATTCAAGGTCTAACAATGGTACAATATCAAAATAATTCCATATTTAACTATAAGGGGACATCTTCACATTCCAGGATACATCATTGATATTTTTAAAGGACAATTTTTCTATGCCTTATATTCTTTTTGTTTATACTGTCAGAAAAACATTACAATTACCTTTTAAAAGACTATATAAAATTGAGTTGCCACAGAACGTTGGATATGAACCCTGGGTAACTGTGACAAAGCAATGACAAAATTTAAGGAAACATTGATTTCTTTTAATAATTAAAAAGTACTAAAATTGAGACCAGCTCCTTAAAACTTAAACTGCTTATCACACTTCCCATTTCTTCCAGGGAAATAAACAAATTAGCAACACTTTCCCCACCATCCTTAATCTGCTCTAAAACTACATTTTTACAATGCATTTCTTTGTTTCTTTAAAACCCCTGCCTCTACTCTCTCCCAAACAAGGTCAATATCAGTTGAAAACAATTTACAATGCTTAGAAAGTTTCTGGCTCCTCTATTATCGCTTTAAACTTTTAAGAACTACTCTAAACTTTAAGGGGCAATGTACTTTAACAGAATGGCAAACGTGCTTTCTAAAAACCCAGTTTACAAAACACTGAAATAATGTAAAATGTATAGTCAGGCCTATATGTTACCAGATACATCAAACTAGTCATATTTTAAGAAAGAAAAACGTCTTACAAGAAACAAGAAGTGCACCAGCTGATCCAAAGAGCACAGGCACCTCAGCAGCCAGGCATCATCCAATTTACATCCTACCACTTATGTGCCAATTGTCTGTACATACCAACCTGACTAGGAGATCCTTTTAAAAAGGCACCTTGAAAGTTGGGTGAGTTCCTGTTCAAACTGGTCCTAGGCAAAAAGAAGTCTATATATGGGACACAGTTAAATATATCAAATTTATCAGTGTCAAGTCATTTTGCCTATTTTAAAAACTGAGTATAGCCTATGTTGACGTATGAAACTTGTGCACAATTAAACATTAACATGTACAAAACTTCCTTAAAATCAATCTGATATCTCATACTCCACCCTCTACACCTATCAAATAGACTTGTTTCTCTTCTTTCCTGGCAGGTGAAAACAATGATTGACTAGATATATCACCAAAGGACTGAAACCATGCATCTACTGTATGATAGCAGCTTATTAACCTTGATGTATTTTCATGCAATAGTTTTAAAGTCATCTACATGGTTTTAAGAAAGCATCAGACTGTTTTCAGACATGCTACTTTCATTCTCAACTGACAACTGCCAAGTTAATTGCTGCCACTTCAGCATATCACTATGAATACTGGTAAACCTTTTAGCTAGAACACCAAGCAGTATATATTTTTCCCCTAAATTATAACTTACAACCAAGAGGGCTGACCATCACTAAAGAGATATGAAACCATACAAAGGCAAAGGCAAATTACAGAACAGTAGGACGGCTAGACTGTTATAGGAGACTGACAAAGACCAGTGTTACAAACGCCTTTACAGAACGCTGTTTTCAGGACCATGCTTTTAAGTCCATCTGCTTTCTCACCATTATTTTCACAGTTTTGCCACAGTTGTTGTATGAGAGATGTTTTATCAGTGTAATTATATAACCACACTTACTTTGGGAGATGTGTGGATATATTTGGGGGAATTTTTCACATATGAAAAGATGTTTTCAAAGCTGTAGGCAGAGTGTGAAATTATGATTTTGATGGAAAACTATGATGAGTTATTACGCCTTTGGTTTCATTATGCTGTTAAGAGCAGCTTGTTTTTCCAGGTCTGCCAGAGATTACCGCTATATGAGAATACAATGACAACATGAAGGGTGTGTGTGTGTGTGTGTGTGTGTATGGGGGCACCTGGTATAGGAGAATGGATATTCCTAAGATTATAACCTCAGGTAAGATCTTTAGGATAGGAAAACCTACCAACTTTATTGCTGTTTACATTCAGCAAAATGAGAGGAGATTCCAAAATCCAATTCTGAGCTAAGAAAAAAATTCAACAATGATTAAATGTGCTATTTTAAATTTTCCAGTGATACACCCTAGGGACTCACATGGTTTTATATCTCTTCAGTTATACACACCCTGAAGTTCTGCTTCATAAATAAGGAGTGCTTTAATATTACCTGAACTGCTTGCACAAACTCAATATGATCTCTGAACACAGTTATGTTAAATTTAAAACATTCTTTGTTTCAAAGTGCTCTGTATTCATCTTTCTCTTAATATTTCTTGACTATCCTCCTCTTGCTTCCCAAATAATGCCATATGCAACTTTATGTTATTGGCCAACTGTAATTTTCCCTCATGTTGGTTTATTAACATATGTGCAAATAAATCTTTACTGAACAGCTAAAATTGATTTTTTTTCCGGCTAAATTAGAATTATGGCACAAAGTATTATCTGTGCTGTAAACATCATGTATCCATCACAACATTGGAAGGAGGAAAAAAAACAAAAGGCCCTATGGACTGTGAACATTTCTTAAGAACCACAGCTGAGCTCAAGTTTTCCAAATGGATTTTGGAATGGACTTGCATTTGGCATACATTCACTGTGCTATTGGCAAAACGCAGTTTTATGAGAGTGTCATTTATAAAATCATACTTGGTAAGGACTTTTTTTTTCAAACTGATGGCCTAATAAAGCATGCAGTAACTTAAAAAATATATCTCTTATGTGGCATAAGTAGGTCTTAGTTACCAGTGTTGATATAGCTTGATGAATTGTTGTACAAGCCAAAGGGATCTTACCACACCTCTGATTGTACTTTCAAACAAAGGGCACAATATGATTAATTCCTGACTGCTACAAATCACATTTTAAAACATCTTGTGTGTATGTATGTGTGTTGGAAATTACCCCTGAAAAAAGCAGCAATTACAAATACCCTTATTATTGTTTCCCTCCCCCCAAAAAAATCCTATTTGGAGTGCTTTTTCCTGTCTTCCTCTTTAGTAGGAAGCAACGGGAAGAAGCATGGGGAGCCTTGGTTTTCCAGAGAGCTGTGACTAGGTAAGTCTGCTCTGGGAATTCACAGTTTGTCTGCATAAACTGTAACATTTCATACCATGATTCAAAGTTCTAGTTAAAAAAATAAGGGCCACTCAGCAGTAACTTTAACAATTGGGATTCCACAGAAGAGCTCTTGACTTCTCTGTGTACATTCTTTCAGGAGTGAATCCTTTCCCAGTTTCAAGTATTCCTTTCTAGCTCTCACTCTGCAATGAGATAAGAAAGGAAAAAACAAAACAAAAACAACTCCCTGTTTTTCCTTTCGTGAGCACAGCGGCCACAGTGCCATTCCTCCCCCTGTGCAATGGGAAATGAAAAGGCGGGGTAGATGAATAGATTCCCGAGGTTTCCTTTTCTTCAGGTGGTGCTCACGGCGTCACTCTCAACCTGGAGCAGATGCTCTGAATTCAAGTGTACCGTGGCATCTCACACTGCTCACAGCGATTTAGTGCTGGGTGGTTGAGAAAGGTGCAACTGTCACAATTCCATGGTGCTCCTTCGTAGTCTTCATCACGATGTTGTGTCCGAGGACTCTGTTTGGAGCCACTTAGATGCTCTGAGGGAAGTTAGGATTAAAGGAATGAGAGAGAGGAGGAAAAATTAGATTTAATTTTTTTCCAAGTATAATCCAAAGTGAAAGGAAAAACTACCACAAAAGCAAGGAAGGTAATTGCCTACCTTATCTAATGTATAAGCCAATCAGTAAATATAGCTACTGGAAATGCATAATTGAACAGAACATTTATATGATACATATTCTATTCTAAACAATTTACTTTTTTGCCATAAGAAGATGGATTGAAGTCCAGAATAGATTGTCTTCCTAGTTCACTACCCATAAAAGAGTGGATAGTTATGCTTTATTCCAGATAAATGAAAAAAAATGAGAATTGTTTTACAGAATATCAAATTGGTTCTGTCTCTTCCATAAGTTTTCCCTGACAATGTCAGCCCACTTTGACTTTTCTTCTCTGTAGTACCATCCACGTTATATTAAACATCTGACTAAATGTGTGCCTTCTTCCATGAGACCTTAAGCATGTATTTTACACTAATGGTCCATAAATAGCAGTGGCAGTTCATTAATAAAGTTTTCCCCAGAAGACTGAAAAGAGAAAGATAAAGACTCTAGTTTTTCATAGAGCTAAATTAATTCAATATAAAAGACTGTCTTTTATTTTCATATTCTTCCCTACCTTTTTTGGCCTTAAAATGTCCTTCATATATTACTTTTTAAAAATATCCATACTTGGCAATATCAAATGCTGGCAACTTTATGTTGGGTCTCTGGGATTTTATAAAAAATTCAAAACTTGCATTCCTCTTAGGTCCTCATTCTCTTTGGCATTGTGTTCAAAAAGGCTTTTTGCTTCTAGAGTTAATTTGTGAATCTCATCTCTTAGGGAACAGTCCCTACTGAGAGTGGAGTCAATGAATAGAAGGCTAAAGATCTCCAGAGAGAATTAACCCTGAAATCTGGGGTAAGGTCAGGAGGTTGGAAAAAATCACCTATATAATACTGGAAACAGTCACTGTGAACTGGGAATGAGACTAAGATCTAAGGTAGGCAACTTTTCTAAATAGATAACAAAAGAAACAGATCTGGGGAAGCTTTGTCAGTTACTAGGGGTTAAGCATATCCTCCTACTGGAAATCAAGTGACTTCTGGTTTATCAATATGTTTTTCATGACAAATCGCTGGTGAAAATTACTGGGTTCCTCAGCCTTTTCCTATGACTATAAATAGGAGACAAGTTTTGCTTCTCTTGCTTCAACTGTAACTGCCATTATCACCCACCTTGTGTCTTTTGGCTTATGACTCCAAAACATGTGAATTTAATATAGTTTTTCTTTTTTGTCTCATATGGAGGAATAAAAAGCACACTTTAAAGCCATTTCCAGAACAGGTCCTCTTTTTGTCTTTACCTTTTAGTAACAAACTATAGAAATGATCCCTGAAAGTACAGTCTTTGTCTTTACCCCTTAAAAGAACAATATGCCCCCAAACCCAACACTTAAAAAAAAAATCATCTTACTGCTAGTGGTTTTTAATAGACATGCTCTAAAAACTCAATTTTATCCTCTTCTAGGATAGGTGACTTTTCATTTCATTAAACACTTATTATAGAGTGAGAAAATTTATGATATTAAACTCTTAAGCTGTTACATCCTGTCTATGTTAATTCCAAATGCAGTCTTCAATGTTAGAATGTGGCAGTACAGATGTTTAATATAAAAAGGTTTTTTCAAACTCCTCTTTTTTCTAAACTGCATAAAGAACTGAAAAACCTCTTTTAACCTAACTAATCCAAGATACTTCAGGACTCTCTTAACTGTTTAGCACTATGACAATTTAATTTGGAATAATAAATCACTATGAAGTAACATACCAAAAAATATATTCCAAAAGCATCTAAATTAGAATTATCTTTGGTCCTAAAAAAAGACACCATTCATTTCATCATAGAGAAATATTATTAAAATAGAAGCATCTAAAAACCCAAAGGCATTTTAGATGTCTGTTCTCATTTGATTTACAGGTGTGCAATCTTTTCTTTTGTATAGCATATTTAAAAAGTTAAAATATGCCAGGTGCTGTGGAAAATAAAAAGCTCAAAAGAATACAAATAACTGACAGAGGTGAGTAGGTTTCTCCTTTAATTACTTTTAAATGGATTAGTTATAATAGGCTAAATTTCCATGAAAGTGAAAAAAAACTCACAAATGTCACAATTTGTGTGTTTAATCGATATTGCTTATAATACAGAAGACAAATGGCTCAAAAGGATGCAATGAAACTTTTTAACAATTCTAAATATTTTCTACACAAGTTTCAAAGTAAATTCTAGAAAAGTAGTTATTTTTCCAAAAAATGGGAAATATGCCAAATCATAAAAAGGAAAGGTTTGTTTTTTAACTATAGGAAGTATATATGGTAGTTTCATGCTTTTTCTTTGTTCTTAGGTTGAGATCTTTCTACCTAGCTATATTTAAGAAATATCAAGAAGAATACATGTACAAACTCAAACACATACAATATTTTTAGAAACCTCATTTCAACTGAATGCCAGGATAAAGTTCAAGAGGCATTAGAAAGCTTCAGTGAGAAGTTACAAAATCCAGATCTTTCACATTATTTTTTAATTACTTACTTGGCCTTCCTTTCTATATACTATTACCTTGGACAGATCGGCTCTAATATGGTGGCCATTTGCCACATGTGGCTACTGAGCATGTGAAATGTGGCCAGTCCCTTGATATGCTTTCATGCAAAATGTACACTCGGTTTTGAAGATTTAGCATAAAAAAGGATATAAAACATCTCACTAGTAATTTTATATTTATTTCATATTGAAATAATCTTTAGTATATATCAGATTAAATAAAATGCAATAAAATTAATTTCATCTTTTTACTTTAGAATAGCTACTAGAAATTGTTAAATTATAAATGTGGCTTGCATTATATTTCTATTGGACAGCATAACCTTAGAAACTCAGTGTAGAATAATTTTTCAAAGCAAAAATTAAAGGTCTGGTTTTACTTAGGATAATTGTACATAGGTTAACATGTGTCTTTGGACAGTCTGCACAAACTCTGGACACACAAGTACAAACCATCTGCAGCTCCTGCTTGGGTGTCATGGACATCCGCCTGTACTTTGGAGGTCACGCTAATTCTTCGGGCTTTTCTCTCAATTGTGCAGGGGTCTGAGGGGTCTGCATTAAGAAGAAGCAAAGCCAGTAAGAAGTGATCAAGTCATTCATTAGCAAGAGTGAACAGGCTCACAAGGATCTTTCATGCAACCCACACAGCTGAGTGCGTTTACCCTTCCTATTACTTCATGTTACCTTTAGTGAGGGTAAGTGCCATATTTAATACTGCTTTTACAACCTATACAGAACAAACAGTGGCTCTTACAACTTTTTCCATCCTCTCCAATTATGTGGAACAAATGTCCTATTTCACCAGTTTCCTACTTTTTGGTGGATTAGGAGTACAAACTCAGAGATAGCAATCAAATGTTAATGTGAAAGCAAAATTTGGGAGATTATACTTTAGCAATTCTCTGATTAAGCATTAATTATTAAAAATTATGGGCTGAAAATACACTATCCATACAAGGCTCACTATTATAATAATAACAAAATGAAACTACAGGATCTTTTTAATAAACAAGACTAGCTGTACTTAAAAATCAGAATCAACTAGAAATAATACTATGTATTGACAAGCATGTGCTCCCAAATCATTTCATTAATTCCAATGACCTATGTATGCAGAAGCCCACTAGGTACTCTGCAACATAGATAAGAACTGCAGGCATCCCAACTTCCTGCTGGAATATGGTTTCTATAAACTTATAGGTTATTAGTAAGCAACCATTTGTATTAGCAGTAAAAATGGAAAATGGCAGACTTCATATTATTTGCCTTTAGGAACCAAAGAAAGATCTTGCATTTTCTAATCAGTTCTGAGTCCATATGCAGTCCCCTGGTACAACTCATCTTTGGAAATCGTTGCTCCAGAATCCCAAGTGTGGTGCTTAGGCACTTAAACACTCCATTATCAGAGTAAAAAAAGCAGAGTAAATTTCTCCTTAGGCTCCAAAGAATAAGTTCTACTTCCTAGATTTGTAAAGTACTTTCATAGTATCACATACATCATCCCACTAACTCTTACAACCCTTTAAAATACACAAGTATTTGGCCAGATCACCCATCTGTGGTGCACAGAATAAATCTGCATAAGGTTACTCAGGTGGCCAAAATGACCAGGACCAGCACTCAGGTCATGGGACACCAAGGTCAGTGCACTTACCACTGCGTGAGTTACCAACGAGGGGGTGGGGAGACTTTCTGAGTCACCTAAGAGATAGCATACATACCATACTGCTTAACTACAAAGTCCAATCCAAAAAGGTTTTTCTTTCTTCCTTTGTTCCTTTGTCTTTCCTTTGTTCTCTCTCTCTCTCTCTCTCTCTCATACATTCTTTCTCTAATTATCACACTTTTTATTCAGATAAAATTCTATATTCCACTTGGATTTCTAGTGAGTATTTGTGATAACTCCAAGATATTTATTCGAATCAATCTACCAGTTATTTGCATTTAACTCATGTGTGTTTTCTTGGTTGTTAATTTCAGTGAGTGATATTGCAAGCGAATCTGAGCTAAACTACATGCACTTTTTAAAAAAAGCCAATTTAGTTTGAAAAATGAGAATCTGTTAGTGCTTAAAACAAATGCGACTTGATAAAGAAAACTGAATAGCTTTTATAAATCTGTGATGAAAAAAGGCTTGCCAAATTTTTTTTTTTTTTTTTTTAGTCAGGGTCTCACTCTGTTACCTAGGCTGGAGTGCAGTGGCACAATCACGGTTCACCGCAGCCTCGACCTCCTGGGCTCAGATGATCCCTCCCAAGTCATTCTCCTGAGTAGCTAGGACTACAGGCACACACCACCACACCTAGCTAATTAAAAAAAATTTTTTTTTGTAGAGACGAGGTCTTGCTATGTTGCCTAGGATGGTCTCAAACTCCTGGGCTCAAGCAATCCTCCCATCTTGACCTCCCAAAGTGTTGGAATTACAGGCGTGAGCCATCATGCCCAGCCAAAAAATTGTACAATTTCATCAAGTTCCATTGTTTATATGTTTTAACAGAAAAAGGTAAAAAAGATTTAAAAACTATTTGTGACATAACAGTACCATTTTATACTTTCACCAAGAATATGCATTATCATATCATTAAAGCTCAACTAAATTTCTAAAATTAAAATTCATTTATAGTGAAGATGTTGTTTTAGATGGTTTTCTAGTCTACTTTTTAAAAAACTGTGTACATATAAACCGCCTGAGGTAGGAATTATGTCTTTCCTTTGTAGCATCAAGCATCTGACTACATAATCTACATATTAAGCATTTGATACATATTTTAAAAATTGATATTGACTAGAATCCCACTACAACTAACTCAGAGAGACTATCAGTTTTAGCAAATTTTGGTAAAATGAAATAAGCCATAGAAAAGAGTCTTTTTAGTGTAAAGGTACTTGTAGAAAGCTAGATGAAGTTTGATATTAAGGAGACTACATCATAGAATATTAATGCAAGCTTTGTACAATTTCCAGCCAAGATGGATACCAAAGAACCTTCTACCTCAAATACATGATGCTGGTCGCAAAGACAGCAGGCAGAATAACATATTCACAACACTAACATCATCACTGCAAGAAAACCACAATCTAACTATATAGGACCCTGGCAGCAGATCCATCATATTACCTCAGGAAAATTTTTAATTTCTTTTTTTAATGGTCTTTCATATTTACGTATTCCTTTATGAAGTGTTTGTTCTAATGGGTCCTTTGTGTTTTTATTATGATATTGTAGATGTTCTTTATATATTCTAGATACCAGTCCTTCATCAGATACATTTTTTACAAATATTTGCTCCCAGTCTGTGGTTTGCCTTTTCATTTTCCTAACCATGTCACTTGATGAGCAGAATTTTTGAATTCTGATAAAGGCTACTTTGGCAATTGTTTTTCTTTTTATTGCTACTTGTGTCCTGTCTAAAAATCTTTATCTACACCTAAGTTGCAAAGATATTCTGTTTTGTTCTGGAAGCTTTATAGTTTAACTTTTATGCTTAGGTCTATGGCTATCTCAAATTGTTGTGTATAATGTGAGGTAGAGATCAAAATTTGTGTTTTTTTCCCACATGGATATCCAGTCCCTCCAGCCTCACTTATTGAAAATATTTCCTTTCTCCATAAGTTGTCAACTGACAACTGTGAGTGAAGGCCTGGGCTCTCCATTCTGTTCCAATGATCTATTTCTTTATTCCTATGACAGTACCCCACTGTAATAACTGTAGCTTTATAGTGAGTCCTGAAGTTGGTTAGTCTAAGACTTCTGACTTTGCTCCTTTTCAAGATTCTTTTTGATGTTCTAGGTCTTTCTGCATTTCCACGTGAATTTCAGAGTCAGTTTCTTAATAAAAAACAAAACAAACAAAAAAACACCACACCTAATGGGGTTAAAATTGACATTATATTGTACTTACATATCAATCTTGGAAGAATAGTTATCTCAACAATACTGATTATTCAATCATGCGCATGGTATATCACTCCATTTACTTAGGACTTCTTTCATTTCTTTTCTTTTCTTTCTTTTTTTTTTTTTTGAGTTGGCGTCTTACTCTGTCACTCAGGCTGGAGAGTAGTGGCAAGCTCCTAGCTACTGCAGCCTCAATCTGCTGGGCTCAGGCGATCCTCTTGCCTCAGTCTTCCAACTGGGAGTACAGGCACATGCCACCACGCCCGGCTAATTTTTTAAAATTTATTGTAGAGATGAGGTCTTGCCAGTTGCCCAGGCTGGTCTCAAACCCACGGGCTCAGGCAATCCTCTCACCTCGGCCTCCCAAAGTGCTGGGATTATAGGCGTGAGTCGCCATGCTTCTTTAATTTCTTTTGACAATGTTCTGTAGCTTTCAGTGAATACCTCTCTGATTAAATTTACTCATGAGTGTTACATGGCTTTTGATGGTATTATAAATAAAATTATCTTTTGAATTTCATTTTCCAATTGTTTACTGACATATACAAATGATTTTTGTATACTGACCTTGCATCCTGAGGCCTTGATTAGTTCTAATAGTTGTTTTTTAGTATTCTTAGGATTTTTTTCATAAATAATGTCATCTGTAGTATATATAATTTCTTTCTTTCTAGTCTTTTTTTTCCCTTCCTAGTCTTTATGCATTTTTTTTTCTTATTGCAGGGCCCATGACCTCTAGGTACAACACTGAATACAAGTGGTGAGAACAGATATCCCTGCCTTGCTCCCAATTTTAGGGAATGCAGGAATTCACTATTTAAGTAATAATGGTAGCTAAAGGTTTTTCAAACATGCCCTTTATGAGACTGAAAGAGTTCTCTTCTGTTCTTATTTTGTTAAAAGCTTTTTTATCAAGAATGGCTGTTGAATTTTGTCAAATGTATTTCCTACATTTGGTGAAATGATCATATGTTTTTTCTCCTTTACTTTGTTAATATTATGGTGAATTACATTAGTTGGCTTTTTAATGCTATAACAACATTGCATTCCTAAAATAAACTTTGTCATGATGTATTATCTATCTTTATATATTGTGAATATTTTATTAAGGATATTTTTGCTTTTATGTTCATGAGAAATATTGATCTGTAAGTTTGTTTTCTTTTTATGGGGATGGATACATAGTGTCTTTATCAGGTTTTGGAATGAGGGTTCTGCTAGTTTCATAAAAACGATGGGGTATAATAGCAAGAGTAAACTATCATGAAACTATGAACTTTGGGTGATTATGAGGTATCAACGTAGGTTCATCTGTTGTAACAAGTGTCTCACTCTGGTGTAGGATGCTGATAATAGGGAAGGCTATGCATGTGTGGGAGAAAGGGGCATTTGCAAACTTCTCTATAACTTCTACCCAATTTTGCTGTGAACCTGAAACTGCTCTAAAAAATTAGTCTTTAGAAAAAAAATCACTATTGTAAATGAATAAATAAAAATGGGAAGAGTTCTTTCCTCTATATTCTGAAAGAGTATGTCTAAGATTGGTATTTTTCCTTTCTTAAATATTTGGTAGAATTCACCCACCAGTGAATTCATCTGGATATGGTCTTTACTCTGTGGGAAAAATTTTTGATAATAATTCAATTTCTTTAATAGATACATAGCATTATCAACATTTAACTATTTCATCTTATTTTCAGTTTTGGTGGGCTATATATTTTAAGAAATGTGTCCATTTTATATAAGGTGTCAAGCTTACTTTGGCATAAAGATGTTTGTCACACTCCCTTATCATTAACATTTTAATGGATAACCCATCTTTCACTTTTGATTGTGGTAATTTGTGTACTTTCTCTTTTTTCTTGATCAGTCTTGAAATTTATTGATTTTGTTTATCTTTTCAAAAATCAAACTTTTGGCTTTATTGACTTTCTCTGTTATTTCTGTTTTCTCTCTCAGTGACTTCTCTTATTTTTCCTTTCTTCTACTTACTTTGTTTTTACTTTGTTTGTTTCTCACCTCTTTAGGTGGAATTTTAGGTCACTGATTTTTAGATCTTCCTGTGTTATATGAACATTTAAAGCTATACGTTTAGCTTTCCTTTTAACCACTGCAGAGAAAATGCCTTACCCAAAGAGAGGTCTGGTTTTGTCTCCAGCTCCTGGGAGATAACTTCCAAAACTTTGAAATTTCCTGAGTAATAGCAGGGCCTAGTTATTTATGGTGGGCCCCTCAGACTACACCTGAGAGTTTATGCTAATAAGATGGCTCATGGTAGAAATGTTGTCCACCATTTCTCATTAACTTCGTCCTCTGATCCCAGGGTAACATTTTCAATGTACTCCCCTAAATAGAGCAATTCCTCCATGACAGTTCATCTGTTGGATTACCAGTAGGCAACACTTCTTTAGCTGACATTCAGGCAAAATCGAGTTGAAAGATTTAGATTTTAGGAACCTAAAAGTCTAAAGTAATCAATGATAAATATACAACCCAGTGACTTTCAGCATGAAACTGCATATAATGTTGCCACAGTACCAAATTTGGCACTTGGCAGTCATCCACTAAGATTATTCTTTGTACCATTTTTAGAAATCAATAGGCTATTTTAAATGCAGATAAGATGAAATATCCATGATGGTATTAAACAATAAAAAGAATGAATACTGTGCTGCAACCCATAAATGCAAAAAATACTCTATACTGAGCTTAACATACACGGAAAATTGTTCAACCAAATTTAAGTAATTAATTTAAATTTAATTTAAAAGTAAATGCCAGGTAACATTATTTAGTGGGAATTTATACATTGTGTAATTAAAAATAAGTCTGATAAGATTTTAAAATATAACACCTTCAGGTAATTTTTAAAAATAAGGTATTCTCTGCTATTCTATATGTCTTCATGATCAATCTACCTTGAGTTGCTTAAAGCAAAAAGGATTAAATATTAAATGCATACTTTAGTTCAGTCTTGAGAATTATAAAACATGGACTGTTAATGAGAATGGGCAGAAAAAGCTAATCTATATTCAGAGACTCAACATTTAAATGTAATTAAAATTAATTTTTTAAGATACTGAAATGCCATTTAAATATCTGGTACATAAAAACAGGGAGAACAGATTTGATACCTTTAATACTAAATCATTTCCATGTAATAATTATCCAAAATTGAATCCTCCAAACCTTGGTTAAATAAGATTTATTTCGTCCTAGATGAGAAAATACCCAGTCCGTCCTTATATAATTGTTATGCTTAACATTTTTTTTTTTTGGCTCGGGGTCTCACTCTGTCTACCCAGGCTGGAATGCAGGGTATACAATCATCGCTCACGGCAGCCTTGACCTCCTGGACTCAGGTGATCCTTCTGCCTCAGCTTCTTGAGTAGCTGGGACTACAGGTATGCCACCATGCCTGAATTTTTTTTTTTTTTTTTTAGAAACAAGGTTTTGCTATGTTGCCTAGGCTGGTCTCGAACTCTTGGGCTCAAGCAATCCTACCACCTTGGTCTCCCAAAGTGCTGGGATTACAGACTTGAGCCACTGTGCACGGGCTCAACTTTTGAATAAGCAAGGATTCTTTTGTTGCCTGATAATAATCTTAGATCCACTGCAAACCTAACTTTCTACTCTAACATTAAATCTTTAAAATCCTCATTATTATAAGAATTATCTTTTAGGATTATAGTTTTTACAATGCTAAATATATTTATAATGTTAATATATAATACAGTGTTTCTACTTCTTTTGTAAAAAATAAGTTTTATATCCCATTTAATTATCTCTGACAATAATCCTAAATTATGAATTTCAGTACTTTGTAAAAGTTAAAGTTTGAAGACATTATTACCACACTAATATCAATATGGTAACTTTGTTTATGCTGAACAATAAATATCTCTAATGGAAATTTCTTCAGAAATATATGTAAACTTCCAAATAATTTTGATATTTATTTCTATCATGTTTGTGACATTTCCCTACTCACCTTTTTTAGATGGCTTAGGTGGTACAACTGGGCCAGGTTCTATGTTGTCATAAAAATTATTCATGGCTTTTGGATCAAAGTTTCCTATAAAGAAAATAAAATCACCAGGCATTTAGAACTTTTTCTCCTGTTATTGATTTGTTTTTTTAAGAGATGATGTAAATAAAACATGTAAGAATGGAAAATGTTTTCTAGGGTTTTAAAATCATTATATGCTCCTGCTCTCCTCCCACTGAAATTGTGTTTTATCACTTTGAGAAAAGACTCAAGAAAACTACTACACCAGTGAATGTCTAAAATGTATTACCTAAAGGAATATTTATCTAACTGTAAGGCTAATCTTCATAGGCAGGATTAAGCATGTGGAGTATTTGGGGAGGTAAATGAAGAAGAGAAATGAAAAGGTGGCTGAACCGTTTTCTCTTTCTGCTTGTTTTAATTTTAATGAATAAACTATGAGAAAGTAGACTTAAATAGTGAATGCTCGCTTTCATGTCTTTCATAATTTACCTTAAAATTTTATCCATTATAAAATCAGCTACAGAAAATCTATAAAGATTACTCAAGCTACATTTTGATATAGCTAAGGAAACTTAATAAGTGTAAAATAACATCAGCAGTTCATGGATTCCTATTTTCAGGAAAAGGAGACTGTTAAACACTAAGTGTTGCCTAACAGATTTATCAATGATAAAAGATGATATGGTGCCAATTTCAGAATAGACAGAACAATCCCTAAGAATTTTGTCTTGCCACAAAATTTTCACCTCTCTTAATACGTTTACTCCTTAATCTAGTGTTTGTATTTTAGCCGCATCTCCTGCTGTGACTCCTCCGCGGTCAGTCTTGATCCAGTGCCAGTTTGGGGTCCTACCTTCACTTCTGTAAACCTATCACTGTGCTCTGCTTGTTCTAAATAATTCCAGTTAAGCTTTATAACTGTACTCATATTTATTTATAAAAGATGCTGATAGTATAAATATACTGAACCTCTTGATTTCCAGACCTACTTCTTTCCCCCAAAAAGTTTTCCTTACCAAAACCAACAATAAAGCTGCTTTTCATCAAATCATATACTGACTTATATCTAGTCTAAATGCTCCCCCTCAAAATAAGGTTTTAATCCCTTCCCTAGCTTAAAGTTTAGATCGGAAACACAGTAGAAAAAGTTTTCTAGAGTGTGGAAGAGTAGAATTTAGTATAAAATAGATACATTTGGACTCCTTATGAAAAGAGATTTAGCAAAGCCTAAGTATCAATAAGAGCTCATTGTAAGGTCACTGCCCAATGCAGACCAAAAACAGCTCTGCTTATAAAACCTTAATAATGGTTTCCTTTGCAGGCTCTATTACAAGTGTCTCATCCATTTGAATATGCTGTTTTATTTTAAGACAATTTCTGAAAACAATTGCTATGATAGCTCATAAAAGTCACAATGCTATTTCATATATTAGATCTTTTTATGCTTTAAGAAGCTGCATATGTATTTCTCCGATCACTTAAGTTACAACTGATGTTCTAATTTCTAGATCACAAAAGGCTTACTGTAAATATCCTAACCGAATGTTTGAGTTAGTGCTTCTTGTTTTGCTTCAAAGACTACACAAGTAAAAAGCATGATGCAACCTTCTAAAAGATAGCAGCAATAGTTTGCATAGCCCCATATTATGCACAGTAATTCTTTCTTTGCTTGAAGCTAGTGGGCTATCGAATGACTAGGCTTCTGAAAATAATTTTAGTTTACCTGACTAGATTACTCAATGTTCATTCAAATTTGCTTCATCTCTGATGTTCAGATAATGCCATTTCTTTTGGGTTCACTTGCCTCTACTGTTTAATCGTGCCTAAAAATGGCAATGGGATATTTTACTATATACTCTTAAAACACTGTAGAAGCTCTCTTAGCTGTCATAATTAAGAAAGCGTGGGAGACAAGGGAGCAGGAAAGCTAATTAAAACACAGAATTGTTAAGAAAGATTACATGTTAACTTTAATGTAACAAAACATTTGAATATAGCAATATTTTAAAGGTAGACAAAGGCCTTTTCTTTAGGTGCCTGTTGACTGGAGTTCCATATTGTCTTTCTTACATAAAGCACACCCACGGTGACCTAAAGCAGGGGTTGGCAAACTTTTCTGTCAAGGGCCAGATAATAAATATTTTAGACTTTGTGGACCAGTGATACAGTCTCTGTTGCAAGTACTCAGCTGTAGCTGAAAGCACAAAAGCAGACATAGACAATATGTAAACAAATGGATGTGACTAACATTTCATTTCATTAAAACCTTTATTTACAAAAACAGGCAGCAGGTCCTAGTCTGCTGAACCCTGATTTTTAATTTTCTGTTTTGATTTTCTTAGAATAAAGTAAGAAAGCTACTAAGAACACTTACAATGCAATTTGAGTATAGAATCCTTTTAGACTTTTATGATTCTCTCCCTTAACTTTTTCAGTTGTTTTCACCCATACCTAATTCACAGTCCCTGTCTTTTTAGTAATTTGCCTTTGGGCCTTAAAAAAAAAATGCCTTCGGTTTTCATAGAAAGAACAGCTTTCTCCTTTAGAAATAAAGTAACTAGCATAAACAGGTTTTGGGGCACATTGACTCTTGGTAAGCAGACAATTCAACCAATGGAAGCAAGTTCACGGGCATACCAGAATGCAGCCTACTAGTCAAAAGCGTGCAGCAGCTGTGAACATCAGTCAGTATAATTTCCACAGGAAAAAGAGACGATCTCTAAGTTCATGAGTTGGGTAAATGAAAGTCAGTTAAGAGAAAGTCTACTGTAGTATATGTCTACAAAAAAATCCAAAAAACCAAACTATGATTATATTTGAGCATTTTCATATAACAAAAAAGTAGCATATAGAATTTATTTTAAAACTGAGGAATCTGACATTCAGATTTGGGCTCCCTATTTTTTTTTACAGTTATCTTAGATGAATATCACGTAATATAAACTCTACTAAGTTTTAGAATTAAAACCCGTCAATTTACATTAACAGTAAATGACAAAAAGAGGATAAATGCAAAGTAACAACACAGAACAGTCCAAATGATAAGAACTTGAAGAAACTGCCACAGTAAAACTATTTTTTGATCCCCATATCTGATCTATGACCATGGGGCAGGGGGATCTCTTTAGCAGAAGTATAATCCTACAATGGATAAAAACTCTCTTAAATCTATAAAATCAAAATTATTGCTATTTAAGCAGCTTAAAATACCAAACTATTACTTATGGTTTACCAAATAATCAAGTCTATACCTCTAGATTGAAGGAGGTCAACTTCTTTCAGTGTACAGTCAACATTTATCTGGAGTTGTCTGTTCATGCTTCTCAATCTTGTCATTTCCTCAGGCTAGTAAGAAAGGACCCAAAATAGCAATTGTGGGAAAGTCATTATCAAGCCCAACATTTAAGAACTGCGTTTCATGTTAATCGTTCTGATTGGGTATTACCAAGAATACAGACTTCATCCATAAGAGGGCATGTTTAAAAAGTCTTATGTGTATGTTTTTAAAGGAATAGTCAGGTAAAATGGGGACATCAAAATTGCCACATATGATCAAAATCTGCATATAAAGTGGCAGGCTACAATAGTGGACTGTGTTCTATCATACAAGATACTACAATTTTAATCACAGAGCACTGAGAATATATTATATCTATGTTTTTGTGGTAAGGAAACTGTAAGAATCTACCTCTTAAACAAGCAATGTCCATGATCTTAGTCTTATCCAGCCAGGTAAAAATTCCAATAGTACTAATTTTAATTAGTGCATACTAAGCGTCAGGCACTGTGTTTACCAGAATTCTCTCATTTCTTCCTTTAAACAACGCTTTAAGATAGGTACTAATATCATGTCCAATTTACAGATGAGGAAACTGAGGCATAGAGAGGCTATATAATTTTCCCAAAGTTACAGAACTAGTAAATGGTAGTGTCAAGATTTATATAAAAGATGTCTATATAAATTCACATAGAAATCTTTTTGTCTTCTTTTTTCTAAATTGAAGGACATAATTAATCTTGTACATGAAGATTTCAGGAACAAATGGACTCCTTTCTTTCTCCAATTTTGTCTTCTTCTGCCTCAACCTTTCCAGCCCAGCCCACTCCTTAGGCCTTTCAGGGCACATCTGAGGTGATGAAATGTGAAGCAAGTTCTAATTTTCAGTTAAATAAAGTTTTTTGGAAACCTTCACTTTCCATGTCATCCTTTATTTCCTTACATGTATGTACAGTAAAAAACAAACAAACAAACAAACAAACAAAAACAAAGTCAAGATTTAGAATCTAGAGGTACCTCAATTACTAGGGTGATTTTAACTAAATAAAGTGAAAAATTAAATACCTACTACTATAGGAAGGCAGAACAAAAATCCTATTCTGTTAAACATTTTGCTAAAAGCTACATATGTTAATATAACAGTGAAGAAAAATAAGCGGAAAGGGTATCTTAATTCACAAAAATGTAAGCTCTTATGCTGTTAGGAGGTTTTATCAGAATAACTGAGAATGCCCATTAAATAAGTAGGTATCAAAAGCTTAAATTAAGTGACACACAGGTAGAATACAGTAAGAGCAACAATTCCTTAGAATGCTAGAGGAACAAAATAAAGTCATTTAGAAATATGTATTAGGAATTGTCTTTCTTTTCTAATTCCTATGGGCAAAAACTATGTGTAATTAATGTGTAAAATGCTTACACCTTGCCTACCATGCAATATTAAAATCACTTAAAAACATATTTATGCATTTACATGAAAGATAATGCACTTAGTTGTGGTTTCCAAAGAGTAATGCCATCTTCCTAGGAACACGTGAAGGAACTCACTCTTGCTTTGTAGGATCATATCAGGAAAGTTAAGTGCCTGGAGAGGTTGATCCTTCCTATGTATTTTGGGACTTGGGTGGGAGGAGAGAGATGTATCAGCCACAGTGGCCCTGAATAGTGATGCTTTAAATATGGAGATATTATCATATACTTTATAGTCAAAGAACACTGTACATTTGCTTATAACAAAAATAAAAACATGCTCATCAACAGGCTCATTTCCAAAGACAGTAGAACTACTTTAACTCACTAAACTATGGGTTCATCAGCAAGATTCCTATGTCCTTTTTCATAGCTTCTGATTAAACTGAGGGAAAAAAGGTGTTTCTGAAAAGTAACTGCCATTTGGCAAAAGTACACTGTTTTCATAGCAGAGGAAGATTAGCTATGTATAATTTAGAGCTGTTGGTAAGATAACAGGATGTTTGTATCCAATATTTCAAAAATGCACAATTCTACACTTTTTACAAAAGGTAGCAGAAATACCTTAAGTCAACTGTTCTGGCACTTTAAAAAGTCTCATAGAGACCAACATCGAAGACCACTAATGTTCTTTGGAGGTTTGGTCCCAATTAAGCAACTGGGACTCAAAGCTGCAGGGTAGTTCAGAAACCCAATTAGAACCAGAAGAATAGGGAAGGATAACTTGGGGGGGGGGGGGGGAACAATTGGCAGTTCTATGTGTATTAAAATCTTAACCTTCAAGGGAAAGCTTAAATCACCCTCTCCACCACGAAACTGTCTA
>CAUYQG010024503.1:0-15992 GCA_963574415.1 Tarsius wallacei | reverse complement strand
AAAATCTCTGTTACAAGTTCTTTCAGTGTTGCATCTTATCTTTATTGAGTCTTATTCACTCTTTCCATCCATTCCCTAATTCCTGTCGTATTCTGGGGCCATTTGTTGGTGACTTCCATTGTTTGGATGCCAAGGTCTGATTTTTCAGAAGTTTTGTCTTGGGTACACTTGAAATTGCTTGTGGTCTTCCTTTGCTTTTTCCTCAATTGTGACGCCTTTTGTTATTTCTGTTATTCAGTGTCAGTGGGAGAGGCTTTCCCTTCTGATGTTTGCTCAGTCCTCCATTTTTCCTTGATCTGGGCTCTGGATTTGTTATATTTTGAAATAGGATAGACTCCCTCCTACCACCGCAGCTCTCAGCTGATGTTGCTCCATCCTCTCCATCTCACCATGACTTCCTACAGCTATTGCCAGTCGTCAGCCACCTCATTCTCCAGGGGAATGGGCAGTGGCTCTGTGTGATTTGGGGTGGGGGTGCCAGCATCCACAGGGGCTCAAGTGGCTGGGGCATGTCAGTGTCCTCCACATGCTTCCTGTCCTCGTCCTCCTCTGGGGCCTTCAGCAGCAGCTATACCAGAATCCTGGCTGGGTCTGACAGGCTGCTGGTGGGCAATGAGAAGCTGACCATGCAGAACCTCAGTGACCACTTGGCCTCCTACCTGGACAAGGTGTGTGCCCTGGAGGAGGCCAACAGTGACCTGGAGATGAAGATTTGAGACTGGTACGAGAAGCAGGGCCCTGGGCACTCCTGCGACTACAGCCACTACTTCAAGACCATTGAGGAACTGTGGGACAAGATTCTTAGTGCCACTGTTGAGAAGTCCAAGATTATCCTATAGATCGGTAATGCCTGTCTGGCTGCAGATGACTTCCGCCCAAGTTTGAGATAGAGCAAGTCCTGAACATGAGTGTGGAGACCAACATCAATGGGCTGCACCAGGTGTTGGAAGAGCTGACCCTGACCTGGAACAACCTGGAGATGCAGATCAAAGGCCTAAAGGAGGAGCTGGCCTACCTAAAAAGAACCATGAGGAAGAAATCAGCATCCTGATGGGCCAGGTAGGTGGCCAGGTTAGTGTAGAGATGGATTCTGCTCCAGGCATTGATCTTGCCAAGATCATGAGTGACATGCAAAGCCAATGTGAGGTCATAGCTGAACAGAACAGGAAGGATGCAGAAGCCTGGTTCACCAGCCGACTGTGGAGCTGAATTGGAAGGTTGCCGGCCACACCAAGCAGCTCCAGATGAACAAATCCGAAGTCACTGACCTGCGGCACACCCTCCAAAACCTGGAGATTGAGCTGCAGTCACAGCTCAGCATGAAAGTCACCCTGGAAGGCACACTGGTGGAAACTGAGGCCTGCTTCTGTGCCCAGTTGGTGTAGATCCAGGCTCTGATTGACAGCATTGAGGCCCAGCTGGGTGACAAGCACATGGACAGCGAATGGCAGAACCAGGAGTACCAGCGGCTCTGGGAC
Source organism: Tarsius wallacei (assembly GCA_963574415.1). NCBI lineage: Eukaryota > Metazoa > Chordata > Mammalia > Primates > Tarsiidae > Tarsius > Tarsius wallacei. The sequence goes on along the minus strand of CAUYQG010024503.1, from coordinate 14,514 downwards.
ATCAATTCGCAGCTGGAGCAGGAGATCGCCATCTACTATGGCCTGCTGGAGGGCCAGTAGGCTCACTACAATGACCTGTCTGTCCCCAAGGCCTTGTGAGGCCACAGGCTCTGGGCTCCTGCCCTCCTGGGGGGGTGTCCTGGGCAGGGGGATGGGAAGGGAGGGACCCTAGCCTTGGGCTCCTACTCTGACCTGCCAATAAAATTTTATGGCTCCAAGGAAAAAAAAATAGGACAGTGGATGGTAAGCTTTGCTGTCTCTTGTAGTTTTTTGAAATTCAAATAAAGTAGGGGATGGGGCACTAGGATTCAGAAACTACTTGAAAATTACAATGTTCACTTATTGTGGTATGTGTTCCCTGAGACTCCCCACCACCACTCTATATGATGACACAAAGCAGAAACCAATGCAAAACCAATTGAACACACACACAGACATATACACTCCCTCAAAACAAACTGGAATAACAACAAAGTGAAACAAAACAAACAACACACAAAAAACCCCCAAGAAAACTAAACACACACACACATATGCCTAACATAAACTGAAAGAGAAGAAAAACAAAAAGTCAGGAGGAAAAAAAAGGAATTCAGGTCAAACCCTCACACATAGATTGACACACACCTTAAACTATAAAAAATGAAAATAAAAACCCCGAAGAACTAAAGAGTAAAAACAAATCAACAACAACAAAGTTGAAAGATAAACACTCAATCACTCACATACACACATAAACAGAAAACAACAAATAAAAGAAGAAACAGAAAAAGAAAAAAAATATTTTGGGGGGAGCAGACCAAACCCTCACATACACATTCATGCACAAAGGAAAAATATTTTTAAAATAGATGAACTGAGAAACAGTCAAAAATTTAAATTTTTTTTAATTAAAAATTTTTTAAAAGCCCTGCCCTCTTGTGGCAGTCTCTGTAATTGTTCCTCTAACCTGGCCTCTCCTGCAGAACCACCTCTTTCACTCTCTCCTCAGTGTCTGAAGCAGGGAAGGAGGGGCAGTGGAGGTGGGTGGGGCTGCAGTCCTGTCCTCCCCTCCCACTCTCATATGGCCAGGGAGGTCTCCAGTGGGGAGTGACGGGATTGTCTCTTCCCCAGGTATGTACTTGTGGGGGTGGGGAGTGCACCAGCCAGGCCTATCCTGGAATGTTGTTTTCCTATTGTGACTGATGTCCAGGCTCTGCCTGGGTTTGTCCCTCTCAGTCATGGCCCAGCTATGTGGGTCTGATGTTCAGAGGAATGCTGGGGAGAGGGAGTTTGGGCCAGCCCTGGACTGGCCACTGATCTCTTTGGAGTTCGTCCTCGTCCTTTTCTGGCCACATCCTTTGTCCTGGGGCTGGATCAGGGCAGGGGGTGGGGTGCCTGGAACTCAGCACTTGTCAGATCCCTCTGAAGGTTGTGCTTTCAGGATATTCCCTCTAGGTTATGATCAGTCCCTGAGTAGTTGATCCACCAGTCACAGAGATCTGGTCTGTTGCTCCATGGTGAGGGAGTCAGAGAACTTTCCTGCCTCGCCTCAAGATGGTGGTGGGGTGCCTGTCTTGGCCTCTTCCATGGGACTTTGCCTCTGGACTCCCTCTGCAGTCCCTGTGCCAGTGCCTTGCCAGGCGCTGAAGTGATGAGGCACAGCCAGGAGCCAACAGTCTCTCCTGCTGCACTGGTTAGGGAAAGCCTGGGGCAATATTTTCTCTCCTGCTTTTGTCCCTTTTAGAAAAAAATAATGGCGCTTGACTTCTGTGACCTGGGAAGAGCCAGGGACGAAGCAGAGAAGCTGCAGCATCAGCTGTTGCACCAGGCACCTGGCCACTTGCTCATAAGCCCCCACTTAGACAGTTTCCCCCAGCATTTTCTTCTCTGGAAGGGTTTGTTGATTTAAAAAAAAAGAAAAGAAAACGGTGCTCAGTTTCTGCATTCTGGGAATTGCTAGGGTCCAAGCCCAGCTGCTGTGGCGCCAACCACTGCACCAGGAGAGCCCTGGCTGCTATCTTCCTAGCCCTCATTCAGTCAGCCACTCACGTGCCCACTCTAGCACCAGCACATTCACAAAATTTTCCATACGCTAACTCATACTGGGACTCACATAGTCCAACTGTTTCCGCCACCATCTTCCCAACCTCTTACTTTTGACTTTTACATTTGTGTCTGTAATCCATTTTGAGTTCTTTATTTTGTTTATGGTATGATAAAAGTATCCAGCTTTATTATTTGTTTGTGAAATACAGTTGTGCCAGCCTTTTTATTGAAAAGACTTTTTTTCCTAAGAGAATTATTCAGAACACTTATTGAAAATCTTTAATTAACTTTTAATGATTATAGGATCTATAATGATGTCATTTCTCATTTTTGGTTGATAATCTGTGTCTTCTTTTTTTCATATTCAGTTGAACTAGAGCTTTGTAAGTTTTTTTTTATATTTTCAAAGAATCAACTTTTGGTTTTAATAATGTCTCTATTGACACGCTTTGTCTATTTCATTGATTTCAACTTTTAACATAATCATTTTCATTTGTTTGCGTAAATGTTGACTTTAATTAGTTCTTCCTTTTCTAATTTCTGAAGGTAGAAAGTTTGGTCATTGACCGCCTTGGGCATTTGTTTTATTTTTTTAATTTTAATTTTTTAAATTTTAAAGATGTGGGATACAATTCAGGGTTAGGTATACAAATTTTCATTATGCAGGTACCCTTGTCGATGAGGTATGCCTCTTCCCCTCAGCAGATTCCCACTACTGCCAATCCTGCTTCACCCCCTCCCCAGTCCTCTTCTTATAGTATTACAATAATTGTTCAAGATCCGCTTATGAGTGAGAACATGTGATACTCAGTTCTTTGTTTCTGTGACAGATCACTCAGTATTATAGACTCTAAGCCCATCCAAGTTGCTGTGAAGTTCATAATTTTGTCCTTCTTTTGGCTGCATAATACTCCATTATATATATGTACCCCACTTTTTGTGTCCAGTCTTCTTTTGATGGGCAGCATGGTTGGTTCCATGTTTTTGTTATTGTGAACATGCTTTAATAAACATATGTGTGCAGGTATCTTTTTCATCGAGTAATTTGAGTTTTCCTGGGTATATTCCCAGTAGAGGAACAGTGGGAGCATGTGGAAGGTTGATTTTTAGATCTTTTAGGAATTGCCAAATGGTTTTCCACAGAGGTTGTACTAGTTTACCCTCCCACCAACAGTGTAGAAGTGTTCCCTTTTCACTGCATCCTCTCCAGCACTTGTTGTTTTTTGTTATTGGTGATGACCATCCTGACTGGAATTAGGTGGTCTCTCAGTGTCATTTTAATTTGCATTTCCTTAACGATTAGTGAGGCTGAGCATTTTTTCATGTATCTGTTGGCTGTTTGTATGTCTTCTTTTGAGAAGTGTCTGTTCATATCTTTTGCCCACTTTGTAATGGGGCTGTTTTTTTTCTTTTCAGCACATTTGAGTTCCTTGTAGATCTTAGATGTTAGGCCTTTGTCAGACATAACAGTTAACATTATATGTTTCACTTTATGTGCTATTTGAGTTTTATAACACAGATTTTTCTATTTGTGTTTTCATTTTTATTCATTTATAAAAGTTCTCTAATTTGATTTCTTGACCCATGAATAATTTGGAAGTGTGTTGTTTTATTTACCTACATTTGGGCATTCCCCAGTAATTGGTGATTTCTACTTTAATTCCATTGTGGTATAAAATATAATTTGTATGGTTTGGAGCCTTTAAGTTTATTGAGACTTGTTTTATGGTCCAGAATGTGGTTTATCTTGGTGAATATTCCATGTGCACTATAAAAGTATGTTTATTCCACCATTGTTGTTTTGTGTAATGAGTACTATCATGTCAATAAGATCAAATTGGCTGATAGATTTGTTTGTCATCAGCATTCTTGCTGATTTTATGTCAACTTTTTCTGTTATTATTGAGAAAAGAGGGATGAAATCTCTAGCAATTACTGTGGATTTTTCTGTTTCTTCTTTCAGTTCTGTTTTTCCTTCATGCATTTTGAAATTCTGTAAATAACTACCTACTCATTTATGGTTGTTATATATGCCTGATGAATTAACTCTTTTGTAATTAAAAAATATCCCACTTTATCTTTGATAATATTTCATATTCAGAAATATACTTTGTGTCATAGTAATGTAGCCATACAGCTTTCTTATTAGTTCCATGCTTTCACTTTAAACCTTTGTCTTTTGGTTCAAAATGGGTTTCTAAGGATAGCAGGGAGCTATTTTTGCTCTTTAAATTCTAATCTGTCAATTTTTGTCTTTTAATTAGGCTGTTGACACTACTACATTTAATGAGATTATTGGTATCAGTGGGCTTAAATCTAAAACCTTTCTAGTTGTCATCTACATGTTCCATCTGCTGTTTTGTTTCATTGTGTATTTTCCCCTTCTCTTGCCTTCTTTTGGATTATGTACTTAAAGATTCAATTTCATCTACAGATGTGTACTTATTGGCAATCCTTCTTTGTTTTAGACTTTTAGCAGTTACTCCATGGTTTTGATACATCTTTCATTTGGCATAGTTTACCTTCAAATGGAAGGATACAATTATGTGTAAAATGTATGAACCTAGCACAGTTTTACTTACAATTTACCTTTCCTGCCTTCAGATATATTGTTATCATCTGTTTTAACTCCATGTATGTTTTAAAGCTAAAATAATTGATATTATTTTGTTTTAACGGTTGATGATACTACAGTTAACAGGCACCTTTTATTAAGTTAAGGAAGTTCCCTTCCATTCAGGGTTGCTGAAATTATTTTCTAGTGTAACTGCATTCTCAACAATCTCCTCCAAAATTTCTATGCTTCTCCTATTCTATGCTTCTCACAGTCACTGTGGAGGGCTACTGAGGAGAGCTGAGGAGTTATAGTTCAGTAGTCATGGACTTTGGAATAGGACAAACTTGAGTTCGAATCCTGGTTTTTATTTAATTCTTACATAGACTGGCAAGGTCCTCATTCCTGCAAGGTGGTAGTTAGCTATATTCTAAATATGAGGATCTCAGATGTTTTCCCAATGTAAGTAATTACTGATGTAACCTCTCCATCCTTTGCCTTAAAACCTTGAATAGAAATGTTTCCAAATGCAGAAAATTTTAGGTTTTATTGAGGTAATATGGTACAATGTATATGTAACTACCCTTGCCAGAACCGGAGCTGTAACTAAGCATGTTAAGAGAGCATAGGAATATTCATTCTAAATAGGATAAATAGGAACTTTGGATAGTTTGGGGTCAGATTTTACTGCCAAACGAGTTGTGAAAACTTTTAGTTTTTACTGCTGTTTGAATTTCAAAACCTCAGTTGAGAGATCGTGGATGGATACTTTATTAGAAAAAAAATGATGGATGTCTTGTGAGATAAAAAAGAGGGCCGGGTGGATTGCCTGAGCCCGTGGGTTCGAGACCAGCCTGGGCAACATGGCAAGACCTCGTCTCTACAATAAATAAAAAATTAACTGGGCGTGGGAGTGTGCACCTGTAGTTCAGCTACTTGGGATGCTGAGGTGGAAGGATCACCACAGTCCAGCAGGTTGAGGCTGCAGTGGACTCAAAAAAGGAGGTGTGAGAGTGGGCATCCTTGTCTTTTTCTGGTTTTCAGGGGAAATAGTTCTAATTTCTATCTGCTTAGGAGTATGCTGGCTGTGGGTTTCTCATAGATCTCACAGTTTTGAGGTAGGTTTCATCTATGCCTAGATGTTTGAGGGTTTTTATCAAGTAGAGGTGTTGGATTTTATCAAAAAGCTTTTATCGCATCTAATGCTGTAATCATGTGGTTTTTGTTTTTACATCTGTTGATGTATTTAATTATGTTTATGGTCTTGTGAATGCTGAACCAGTTCTGCATCCCAGGGATGAAGTCTACTTGGTCGTGGTGGATGATTTTTGAGATGTGTTTTTGGGTCTGGTTTGCTAGGATCTTGTTGAGAATTTTACCATCTATGTTCATCAAGGATATTGGCCTGTAGTTCTATTTCTTTGTTGGATCTTTACCTGGTTTGGGTATCAATGTGATGTTAGCTTCATAAAATGATTTGGGGAGAGTTCCATCTTTCTCAGTTGCTTGGAATACTTTCAGTGGGCTTGGCATCAGTTCCTCCTTATATGTTTTGTAGAATTCTGCTGGAAAGTCATCTGTTCCAGGCTTTTTATTTTTAAGAGAACTGTTCTGTTTTCAGCCTTAATCTGCATTCTTATCTGGTAAAGGAATATAGTAACCTGACCTCTGAGGGTTTAAGAGCAAGGAAGCTTATAAAGTGCTTAGCACAGTGCTGTCAGCCTGCGGATGGAGGTGATAGTGGTGGTACTTATTTAGGTGAAGGATAGTGGAATTATGAGGCAAGAAAAAAAGTGATTATTCTTTTTTTTTCTTTTTTGACTTGCAGTCTTACTCTGTCTCCCAGGCTGGAGTGCAGTGGCATGCTCATGGCCACCCCAGCATTGATCTGCTGGGCTCCCGTGATCCTTCTGCCTCAGCCTTCCAAGTAGCCAGAACTACAAGCGTGTGCTACACTGGCTGATTGTTTATTTATTGTAGAGATGAGGTCTTGACAAGTTGCCTGGACTGGCCTCAAACTCATGGGCTCAGGCAATCCACTCGCCTTGGCCTCCCAAATTGCTGGGATTACAGGCTGAGCCACTGAGCCTGGATGATTATTCTTATTTTACTGATTTTCCTACTTTTCCTGCTTACTTTGGGCTGCAGATTCAGTCTACAATTGCTCAGGGTGTCAGTTCCAAAGCTAATGCCATAAGAAATGATAACACTAATGTATTTCTCTGCTTTGTTGACAAGAAGTAGATAGTTGCTGCTTTAGAAATTCCAGATCAGTTTCTGAAAGTGAGTTTGGGGATGTCTTCACGTTCGCAGAGAAGAGGGGTCCCAGATTTGACAGGATAAAAAGAAAACTTCAGAGTAGCTTGTGAGAAAAAAAGTTTAAGATTTATTAACATTTCTCCTAGAGAGAGGACTTCCTTTAAGGGTGAGATGTTCCTGGAAAGGTGAAGTTCAGGAAGAAGCCAGTCACATCCAGGATGCTGCGGTTTTTGACAAGATATGTCCATCCCTTGCCCTAAGGTCTTCCATGGCTTCAGTATCGTGTGGCTCAGAGAGGTTCAACATGTCTAGGGTGAAGAAGAAGACATTAGTAGAGCTTAGTACACAAATAGTATAAAAGAGATACACAAGACTGTGATTGATCTTGAGTGATGCTCAAAGTTCAGGGTAAGAAGAGGAATCAGAGCCAGTCCTTGAGAATGGATGGCCAAATGCTAAAAGGCCCAGGAAAATGATTACAGTAGTATTTGTAATTTCTTCTGAGCAAGTGGTACAGAGAAGTCAAGTAAGGATTAGGACATGCAAGGAAGGGGTTAAGCAACTGAGCATCTCTGAAGGAGCAAGCATCCTACCTCACTGTTGACAGAAGAAAGCTAGTCACCTTGGTCAATGTTGAGACCTGCCAGAGCCTGTATTTGAACACTGTGTTCAATATGACAAGAACTAGATGGAATAAAGCTGGGAGAGCCCCAGGTCATTTGGTAAAGACGTAAAATGACTTATTTCTCCATTTATTTCTAATGCTCTCAAGTTAGAAGAAAATGCAACAGATTGTCCTGGAACATGGAGAGCCCCTCCTTGGGGGACTCTAGGGGGGGTAGGGGATGTGATGGGTTTTTGGAGTTCCTAAACACATGTATTTCAGTTCAATTGCGTAAATACTTAGGAGTGTGATTGCTGAGTTGTATATTAAGGTTATGTTTAGCTTCATAAGAAGATGTCTTCCCTAGCCGGGCTCGGTGGCTCAGCCTGTAATCCCTCACCTGGGGAGGCTGAGGTGAGTGGATTGCCTGAGCCCGCGGGTTCGAGACCCGCCTGGGCAACTTGGCAAGACCTCATCTCTACAATAAATCAAAAAATCAACCGGGCGTGGTAGTGCGCGCCTGTAGTTCCAGCTACTTGGAAGGCTGAGGTGGAAGGATTGCCGGAGCCCAGCACGTCAAGGCTGCGGTGGCCGGGAGTGGCCACTGCACTCCAGTCTGGGCGACAGAGTGAGACTCCAACTCAAAAAAAAAAAAAAAAAAAAGATGTCTTCCCAAATCATGACTACATTTGCTTCCTTTCCCACTGTAATGAAGGAAAGTTCCCATTGTTCTACATTCTCATCAGCTTTTCAGGTCAGTGTTTTGGATTTTAGTCATTCTGATATGTGGGTAGCAGTACCTCAGTTTTGTTTTAGTTTGTAATTCCTTAATAACAGATGAGGTGGAGCATCTTTTTACATACTTGTCATCTGTATATCTTCTTTGGTGAGAGATCTATTCAGAACTTTTACCTACTTTTAAATTATGTTGTTTGTTTCCTTCTTCTTGACTTGTAGATTTTGGATACAAATTCTTTTTCAGACACATTACTTGCAAACAGTTCTTCCAAATCTGTATTTTTTCTGTTCATTCACCTAGTAATATCATTCAGAAATTTTAAGTTTTTAATTTTGATAAGATCGAATGTCATTTCTTTTTCATGGATTGTGTTTATGGTGTTGTATCCAAAGCCATCACCAAACCCATGTACCTAGATTTTCCTTTATGCTATATTGTATATGTTGTGCAGTTTTGCCTCTTATGTTTCAGTCTGTGATCCATTTTGAGTGACTTTTTTTGGTGAAAAATGTCAAGTCTGTGTCTAGATTTTTTTTTTTTTGCATATAAATATCCAATTGTTCTGACATTATTTCTTTAAAAGACTATCCTTTCTCCTTGAGATTGTCTTTGCTCCTAGTCAAAGATCAGTTAGCTTTATTTGTATGAGTCTGTTTCTGGCCTTTCTGTTTTGTTCTATGGGTCCATTTGTCTGTTCTTTCACCAATAACATACTATCCTGAGTACTATATTTCTATAGTAAGTCATGAAGTTGGGTAGCTTCAGTCTTAGAACTTCTTCAGTGTTGTGATGGCTATTTTAGGTCTTTTCATTTAAACTGTAAAATCTGATGATATCCACAAATTATATCGTTGGAAATGCATTGAATATATAGATCAGGCTGAGAAAAATTGGCATCTTTCACCACAGTATTGGATCTTCCTATTAGAGTATCTGTAAAATGAAAATATCTCATTTGTTTTTTAGATTTTTGATTTTTTTTATTACAGTTGTGAAGATTTCCTCATATAGATCCTGTACATGTTTCTGTCAGATTTATGCCTAAATGTTTCTTTATTTTGTGCTAATGTAAATGGTATTGTGGTTTTAATTTTAGATTTCATTTGTTTATTGATAATATATAATTTACTTTTGTCTATTGACTTTGTATATTGTGACCTTTCTGTAATCTTCTATTAGTTGTAGGAGCTTTTTTTTGGTTGATTCTCTGAGAACATCAACATAGACAATCATGCCATCTGCAAACAAAATGAGGTTTATTTATTCCTTTCCAATCTGTAGGCCCCCGCTTTTCATGTCTTTGTTATTTCATGTTATTGCAATAGGTAGAACTTCTTGTATGATGTTTAATAGAAGTGAGCAGGGGCATTTTTTTTAGCTTTTAGTCAGTGAATTTATTATGCAAAATTTAAAGTTTACCTCTTAATCCAAGTTTTTAAAATTTTATTTTATTATTTTATTTCTGGTTTCAATAGCTTTAGGAAGTACACATAGTTTTGGTCTGGCCTTTAAGGTACCCACCACCCCCATCTGTGCATATTGTACTCAGTGGGTGATTTTTTGACCCTCTTCCACCTCTGAGTCTCCAGCATCTATGCTATCATTCTCCATGTCTTTGCATGTCCTTAGTTTAGCTCCTAATTATAAGTGAGGATATGTGGTGTTTGGTTCTCTTGTTCCTGATCTTAAGGGGAAGGCATCTAGTTTTTCCTCATTAAGAATGATGTTACTGTGGGAGGCCAAGGTGAGAGGATTGCTTGATCTCAGGGGTCCGATACTAGCTTGAGCAACATGGCAAAACTTTGTCTCTATAATAAATCAAAGAATCAGCTACCTGGAAGACTGAGGCAGAAGGATCACCTGAGCCCAGTAGGTTGAAGCTGCAGTGGCCATGAGCCTGCCACTGTGCTCCAGCCCAGGCAACAGAGTGAGTCTATGACTCAAAAAAAAAAAAAAGAAAGAAAGAAAGGAAAAGAAAAGAATGATGTTAGCTGTAGCAGTTGTGTAGATGTTCTTTACCAAGTTGAGGTAGTACTCTATTGCTAACTTGCTAAGAAAAAAAATGAGTCCTGTACTTTATTGAATTCTTTTTCTGCATAAATTGATATAACTTTTTTTCTTTAGCCTGTTGTTTTGCCTTTTCATTTAAACCATAGAATCTGTTGATATCCACAAATTATATTGATGAGATTGAATTAAATGTATAGATCAAGTTGGGAAGAATTGGCATCTTTCATCACAAGATCACATTGAATGAATTTCAAATGTAGACCAGCTTTATATATCTGGAAAAAATTCCACTTAATATTAGTATATGTCTTTTTATACATTATTTTGTTCAAATTGCTAACATCCATTGATGATTTTTTGTATCTATATTCATGAGAAATACTGTTCTGTAATCTTTCTTGTAATGTCTTTACCTGATTTTGATATCAGAATAATTCTGTCTCTAAAAGTCTGCCAACAGAATGAATTAGAAAGTTCTTTCTGCTCTATTTTCTGGAAGAGGTTCTGGAAATTTGATATCATTTCTTCTTAAAGTATTTAATGGACATCACCAGTGTAACCATTAATTATTGAATCCATGGCAGTAGCAGGAGACTGCCGGAGATGTGGGGGGGGGGGGGGGTGGCAGGATTGGCAGTAGTGGGAATCTGCTGGGGGGACTCACCTCATCAACAAGGGTACCTGCATAATGAACACTTGTATACCTATCCCTAAATTGTACCCTGCATCTTTAAAACAAAAAAATTAAAAGAGAAAAAATTATTGAATCCATTTATTTGCTAGATGTAGGCTCATTCAAATTATCTATTCCTCATTGTGTGAATTTCAGTAGTTTGTGTTTTTCAAGGAAGTAGTCCATTTCATCTTACTTATAAATTTTGTGAGCTTAGAGATGTTAATAATGTTCTTTTATTATCTTTTTAATGTTGATAGTGTCAGTAGTGATAACCCTTTTTTCATTTCTGTCTGAAGGTTTATCAATTTTATTGAATTTATCAGAGAACCAGCTTTCAGCTTTGTTGAGTCTCTCTAATGATTTTTAGTTTTCTATTTAATTACTTTCTACTGTAATTTTCATTATTTCTTTTCTTCTGTTTGCCTTTTCTTCCATTGCTTTTCTTTTTCTAATATGCCACAGTGGAAGCTTAGATTATTGACTTTTAGAGCTTTTTTCTTTTATGTGTATTATATGCTATAATTTTAACTCTAAACTGCTTTTGCTGCATCCTAAATATTTTGTTAGTTTGTATTTTCATTTAGTTCAAATTGTTATTAATAATTATTATTATTATTATTTTGAGTCAGAGTCTCACTCTGTTACCCAGACTGGAACGTAGTGGCATGATCACAGCTCACTGCAGCCTTGACCCCCTAGACTCAGGCAATCCTCCCAACATAACCTCCTGAGTAGCTGGGACTAAAGGTATGCACCACCACATCTGGCTAATTTTTTGATTTTTTTGTAAAGATGAGGTTTCACTCTGTTCCCTAGGCTGGTCTTGAACTTCTGGACTTAAGCAATCCTCCTGCCTTGGCCTCCTAAAGTGTTGCAATCATAGGCATGAGCTACCATGCCTGGCCGGTGTCCACATTATTTTTTAAATTTTCTCTTGAGACTTTTTTGACCCATGTGTTATTTAGAAATGCATTGTTGTCTAATCTCTATGATCTTTGGGATTTTTCCAGCTTTTTTGGGGTATTGATTTCTGCTTTAATTCCATTTGGTCTGAGGTCTGTGGTCTGATTTCTATTCTTTGAATTTTGTTAAGGTGTGTTTTATGGTCCAGAATGTGTTCTATCTTGGTGAATATCTTAAGTGAGCTTGAGAAAAAATGTGTATTCTGCTGTTGGTGAAATATTCTAAACTTTTAATTAGATCCATTTGATTTATTATATTCATCAGTTCAAATATATACTTATGGATTACCTGTCTGCTGGATATGTTAATTTCTTGTAGGAAGATGTTGAAGTCTCCAGTTACTTTAGTAAATTTGTATATTCCTCGCATTTCTATCCGTTTTTCCCTAATTTTTGTAAGTTATACTTCAGGAACTCTACAATGTTCTCATTGTGTCTCTTCCTTCTCTGTTTTCTGAAGAAATTTATGTAAAGTTTTTGTCATTTTCATCTAAATTGTCATTATTACCATAAAATTTTTCTTAATATTTTTTTTAAATTGATCCTATTTTCTTTATTATTCCTCAATTTGTTCATTTGTGTTTTCATTTTTTTTGTACATTTTGTCGATGCTTATCAATTTTATTAACCTGTTCAAAAGCCAACTTAATGCTTCATTTGTTTTTTTCTATTGCCTTCCTTCTTTTTTATTACTGATTTCCATTTTAATCTTTTATTTCATTTCTATTACTTATATTTATTCAATTTTCTTTTTCTAGCTTCTTATTCTAAAAGCATGGACACTTTATATACTTCTTTTCACTAAGACAAACATTGAAAATTATCAGTGTAACTAGGTGTAGTGATAAGCTGCATCTATCGCACAAATTTTGGCACTTTATTGTTTGAAATATTTTCTAATTGCTTTTTTTCCTATTTCTTTTTCTTTTTCTTTTTAATTTTTATTTTTTTTTTTAGTCAGAATCTCACTCTGTCATCCAGGCTGGAGTGCAGTTGTACACTCACGGCCACCCCAGCATTGATCTGCTGGGTTCCAGTGATCCTTCCTCCTCAGTCTACTTCCGGAACTACAGGCACAAGCTAGCACGCCTGGCTGTTTTTTTTTTACTTTAGAGATGAGGTCTCGCCAAGTTGCCCAGCTGGTCTCACACCCGCGGGCTCAGGCAATCCACTTACCTTGGCCTCCTAAAGTGCTGGGATTATAGGCTGAGCATCCGAGCCCGGCCTGTTTTTTTTCTTTAAAAGCAGTTATTTAGATGCATATTTCTTAACCTTTAAATACTTTCAGATTTTCTAGAAATATTGTTATTTCATGCTTTTTTCATTCTGTACTGTTAGAGAATATAATCTGTATAATTTTATGGTTTTTAAATGTATGGGAGAAGTTTAATGGCCCAGATTATAGCTGCCTTGGTGCCTGTGTATACAATTAAAATAAATGTATGTATGACAGTCAGATGTTGAGTGTCTTTATCAATTAGGTGAAGATGACTAATATGCCAATTAAAATTTTATACTCTTTAAATTTTTGTCTGCTTGTTTTATAAATTATTGAATAAGGATTTTAAAATCTATGATTGTAGATTTGTCCATTTTTTCTCTCTTGGCTTGTCATTTTTCTAAAGAGCATTTTTAGAGTTCTATAACTAGTTGTACACACAATAATTTTACTATATTTTCTTGGATTAATTTTTGCACTTTTATTATTGTAAAATGTCCCACTTTGTCTGATACCAACATAAACATTCCAGATTTATTATGCTTCCTGTTTGCATGTTATCTGCTTTCCATCTGGCAATTTACTTTAAAACAATTTTATTTTTAAAAATTTAAATAGACAAAAAGTATATACATATATGTTATACAATATGATGTTTTACAATATGTGTACATTGTGGAAGGGATAAATCAAGCTAGTTAACATTGCATTACCTCATACACTTATTTTTGTAGTGAAAACACAAACTACTCTTAGCAATTTTTCAGTATACAAATTCTTGTTATTAACTGTAGTCATTATGTTGTACAATAGCTCTCTTGAACTTATTCTTTCTGTCTACCTGAAATATTGAAGCCTTTGGCAGTCCCACCTTTTAAGAACTACTATTTGTCAAGTTTTATTGTAGTATCAAATATACACATATACTTTCAGTATCAAAAATAATTCTCCATCTTCCAACTACATATTTGTATAAGATTGGAATTTTTTTCCACAATAGTATGAACCACAATGGTATCTTATAACATATTGCATACAGTAATCAATATGAAAATCTAGTTATCTTTTCTTTTTATTTATTTTATTTATTTTTATTATAAAGATGTGGGGTACAATTCAGGGTTAGGTATACAAACATTGATTATGCAGGTACACTTGTTGATGAGGTATGCCCTTCCTTCCCCTAGCAGTTTCCCTCAACTGCCAATCCCACTCCCCGCCCCTGACAGTTTCCCACTTCTGCCAATCCCTTTCTTATAGTATTATAATTATTGTTCAAGGTCCGCTTATGAGTGAAACATATGGTACTCTGTTCTTTGTTTCTGTGATAGATCACTGAGTATGATTGACTCCAAATCCATCCAAGTTGCTGCGAAGTCCACATGTTTGTCTTTCTTTATGGCTGCATAATATTCCATCATGTATCTGTACATTTTTTCCTCTTTTATTTTTTATTTTAAAAT
>CAUYQG010024502.1:0-25754 GCA_963574415.1 Tarsius wallacei | reverse complement strand
CATGTTTTTGCTATTGTGAATAGAGCTGCAACAAACATACGTGTGCAGGTATCTTTTTTGTAGAATGATTTGAGTTCCTCCAGGTATATTCCCAATAGGGGAATTGCTGGGCCATATGAAAGGTCAATTTCTTGTTCTTTCAGAAATCGCCACACTGTCTTCCAAAGAGGCTGCACTAGTTTGCATTTCCACCAGCAGTGTGGAAGCATTCCTTTTTCTCTGCATCCTTACCAACATTTGTTGTTGTTTGTTTTATTAATGATGACCATTCTTACTGGGGTTAGGTGGTATCTCAATGTGGTTTTGATTTGCATTTCTCTGATGATGAGTGAGGCTGAGCACTTTTTCATGTGTCTATTGGCTGCCTGTATATCTTCTTTTGAGAAGTGTCTATTCATGTCTTTTGCCCACCTTTTAGTGGGGGTGTTTATTTTTTTCCTTTTGGCGCGTTTGAATTCCTTGTAGATCCTAGATGTTAGGCCTTTGTCAGATATACAGTTGGCAAATATTTTTTCCCATTCTGTGTGCTGTCTCCTTGTTCTCTTGAAGGTTTCTTTTGCTTTGCAGAAGCTCATCAGTTTGATGAGGTCCCACTTGTCTTATTTCTTACGGCATGGGCAACTTGGGGTTTTGATCAGGAGTTGGTTGCCAGTTCCAATTTCCATAAGGGTGTCTCCTGCATTTTCTAAGATTCTTATAAAATACTGCATTTCTAAAGACAAAAGAAACCAGAAATTTCCTGCCTTGCATGCCAATCTTAACCATCTGGAATTTGGGGATTCAAGAGCCACTTGAGCCAGGAGACCAGGACTTGGGCCCAAGCAGGGTGGTCAGTTAGACCTAGGATATGATAGGATTGAGACCCTCTGTGAAAGTTAGTAGAAAATGTATCTAACCTCCAAAAATGGGAGTCCACTGGGACACTTGGTTGTCTAAGCATCCTCTCCCATACTTGGTGTTGGAAATTAGGAATGGGGTGATCTTCCCCTAGTGAATCATAACTGCAGACCTGTCCCCAAGAGGGTTTGGCATTTGAGGTAATGTTTCCTGCTTGGACTAGGAAATCCCAATTCAGGAAATTGATTTATTTAATTATTGTCTGGGGATACATCCCACAACACATGTCTTCCAGAATTCCTACATATTCAAATCAGTAAGTTACTAAGCTCACAATTCACGATTATAAAATCATGAAACACTAAGCCAGATCAAATTAGGACACTATCTTTACTTAAATGAAAGAAAAATAACAGTCAGCCTAGAACTCCATATTCAGTGAAAATACACACTGAGAACTGGGGCAAAAATAAAAACATCAATCAACAAAAACTGAAATGCACCATCAACAAATCCTCACCAGAGTAACTTCACAAAAGATTCTTTCAGAAAAAACAAAAAATAAAATTATTCCGGAAGGACCTTCTGGAATGCGAGAAGGAGTAGTGACTAGCATACAGACAAATCTAAATAAATACGGCTATATAAAACAATAAAATAAAACTAATACTTAAGATGGAGGAGGGTGATTGTGGTATATTGATTGCAAAGACTGACCCGATCCTTCACCCCTCCCTGTATCCACACTCTTTGCAATGTGATTTGACAGGTCCTTTAATCAGGAGCTAGAGTCTATTTTCTCCCCAGCAAGGCTGACCTTGTGACTTGGGCCAATATGATGTGATAAAAGTTGCAGTATGCTACTTTTGAGCCACAAAAGGGCTGGCATGCTTCCACTCTCCTGGACCCCTGCCACCAAGAGAGCATGCCTGAGCTAGCCTGCTTGAAAAACAGGAGGAAGAAGAGTAGAGTCCTTCCAGCCAAGGCCCTTCTGGCAAGCCAGTCACAGCTGATCCATCACTTAGCTGTAGACACATAATGAGCCCAGTCAGAATCCAATAAGCAGCACTATCCAACTGACCATAGATTCATGAGGAATAATACATGGCTATTGTTTTAAACCATGAAGTCTTAGAATGGTTTGCTATGCCCAGTAGCTAACTAACACAGGAGTGATTGAAGCTAACACATTCTAAAGCCCTTAATGTCTTCGTAGGAGCAGTTAGAAAACTGATTAACTTTAGAGTTTCAGATAAACATGCTTTAAGCTCATTTAGCTTGTTAAAATGTTAACATTAATAACCACTAAAAAGAATAAAACAGGGTATACACATCTCAAATTTGTTATGTAAAAAAGAAATTTAACAAAATCTATCAACTAATCCAAAAGAAAGCAAGAAGTAAAGAAGAAAAAGACAAGATAAAGTACAAGATAAAGTAGTAAAAATATATTAGTAATCACAATAAATAGAGATAGGCTATACCAATCAGTTAAGAGACAGGAATATCAGATTGGCTAAATTTACACACACATTCCTTATATACACGTTCCTTAAACACAAGGACAATAAAAAGCTTGAAAGTAAAAGGACATACAAAGATATCCCAGAAAAAACAAATTAGAAAGCTGATATCTCTAATAATATCAGACAAATGAACATAAGTGCATATTCTCAGAGAGTCCACTTCTGGAAGGGCAACATGAATAGCTCTGTGGATATGCTCCCCAGAAAAATTGGTGAAAATCATTTCAAAACAACTATTTAAAATCTCTGGAAATGGTTTTATGGTATACAGTAAATGGAAAACCATATATTCAAAAACATCTACTAAAAGTAGGTAAGAACGGCAAGAGTCTGTGGCATTTGAATCAAGGCATATTTCTTTCCTCCCCACTCCCAACCTGGTGTGATAGAAAATCCTTCAGATAGGTGCAGCTGAGAGCAAAAGACTCCCTCTCTTCTCAGGTCCCAGTCAAGGGCTACTGGATCTTCCTGGAAAGGCAGGGCATAGGACACCAGCATTTTTCATCCCGTTTCCCAGGGACCTGTTTCAGAGGCTAAGTCCCATGCAAGAGATCAGGGGTTTATTCCTCCTCCAGTACCCACTCAGTGAAATGAAGAGTCAAGGGTTCTTGTTTTGTTTTTGTTTTTAATCAACAAAATTGACACATCCTTAACTAGACTAAGAAAAAGAAGACTCTAACAAAAATGAGGCTGGGAGGTGCACAATCAAGGGTCAGCATCTGGTAAGAGCCTTCTTGCTGCATCATCTCATGATAGAAGGGCAAGGAGGGAAAGAAAGAGCAAGAAGAGGTCCAACTCATCCTTTTGTAAGGAACTCACCAAACCCACTCCCTTCACAAGAGCATTAATCCATTCATGAGTGTGGCTCCCGCATGACCCCAACACCTCCCATTAGGGCCCACTTCCTAACAACAGCTCATTGTGGATCAAGTTTTTAACACATGAACTTTGGGGGACACATTTAAACTGTATCAGAGCTTATATTGTGTGATTCAATTTATGTGTAATGTCAAAAATAGGCAAATCTATAGACATAAAAGTATATTAGTGGTTGCTTAGTGCTGGGGAGAAAAAAGGGGTTGGAGGTTATCTTAGTCTATTCCAGTTGCCATAACAAAAATACCATAGACTGACTGGGAACAGTGGCTCATGCTTGTAATTCCAGCACTTTGGGAAGCCAAGGTGGGAGGAATACTTGAGCCTAGGAGTTTGAGACCAGCCCAGGCAACATAGCGAGATTTCATGTCTACAAAAAAAAAAAAAAAAAAAAAATCAAAAAATAATTCAGATATGGTGGTGCATGCCTATAGTCTTAGCTACTCGGGAGACTGAGGAGGGAGGATTGCTTGAGCCCAGGAGTTTGAGGCTGAAGTGAGCTATGATAGTGTCATTGCATTCCAACCTAGGTGACTGAGTGAGACCCTAACTCAAAAACAAAAAACCCCAAAACCAAAAAAAAAAAAAAAAAAAAAAAAAAAAATTACTGAGCAGCTTATAAATTATAAACAATGGACATATATTTCTTACAGTTCTGGAGGCTGGCAAATCCAAGATCAAGGCACCAGCATGGCCGGTTTCTGGTGAGAGCACACTTTTTGGTTCACAGATGATGGTCTTTTCATTGTGTCTTCATTGGGGAGAAGGAGTGAGAGATCTCTCTGGGGCTTCTTTCATAAGGGCACTGTCCTTCATCAGGGCTATGTCCTTATGACTTATCATCTCCCCAAAGCCCCACTTCCTAATACCATCAGCTTCAGGGTTAGGATTTCAACATATGAATTTTGTGGGTATGCAAACTTTCAGACCATAACAGGGGTCATAGCTAAAGGATTTCTTTTGAAGGTGATGAAGATATTCCCAAATTTATTGTGGTAATGGTTGTACGATTCTGTGAATACATAAAGTCCACTGAATTGTATGTTTTAAATGGGTGAATTTTATAGTATGTCAATTAAATCTCAGATCTGTTATAAAACAAAGCATTCTTGTGTTTAAAGAAAGTCACTATGTAGTTATAAAAAATTAAAATCACCAGAGATATGACAATTGTTGAGTATCAAAATATAGAAAGTAAAACTTGACATATAAATATATGCTAGTGAAGCATATAAATTAGAATAAGAATAAATTTGGAGGACCTACAATATCTGATTTTAAGATTTACAATAAAGCCATGGTAATCAAGACAATGTGTGACTTTGGCAAAGAGATGGGCATATAGATCAATGGAATTGAATAGAAAACTGAGAAATAGACCCATTCAAATATGATCGATTGTTGACAAAGGGACAAAGGTAATTCAGTGGAGAAAGGATATTTTGTTCCACAAATGATGCTAGACCAATTGGATACACACACCAAAAAAACAAGCACAACAAACAAACAAACAAACAAACCTGGGTCTTTATTTCACACCTTATACAAAAAATAACTAGAAATGAATCATTGATGAAAATGTAAAACATTATCGTTAAACTAATAGAAAAAACTTTCTAAATTTTATTTAGGGTTAGAATCATTGGAAATGACACCAAAAGCATGGTCCACAAAAGAAAAAATTGATAGAATGAACTTTATTTAAAAATTTAAAACTTTACTCTATAAAAGACATGGAAATAAAAAGGGAATAAAAGAGAATAAAAGACAAGCCACAAACTACTAAATCAAATTAGAAAAATGAACTATAGAATTATTTAAAAACAGCAAAAGATTTGAAAAGACATTCCATCACTGAAAATATACAGATATACAATAAGCACATGAAAAGATGCTCAACATCATTGCCATTAAAGAAGTGAAAAATCAAAACCATAATAAGATATCACTAAACATCTATTAGAATGGGTAAAATTAAAGCACCAAGAATACCATGAACTGGCAAAGATATGGAGCAACTACATCTCTCATGCATTGCAGGTGGGAATACAGAATTATACAACCCTGAAAACAGTTTGGTCCCATCTTACGAAGGTAAATATACACTTACCATATGACCTAGCCATTTGACTCCTAAATATTTACCCTGGAGAAATGCAAATTATGTTCACACAAAAACCTATACACAAAGGCTTATATTACTTTTATTCATAATCACCAAAAGTTAGAAACCACCCAATGTCTTCCAGTGGGTGGGTGAATGACTACTGTGGCACATGAAGTAGGAAACTACTCGGAAATAAAAATGAATAAGTGATACACACAACATGGATAAATCTCAAAGCCTTTATACTCGGTGGGAAAAAAAAAAAGCCAGTCTAAAAAGGAGCAACTCAAAGGGAACTTTTTGGTGCAATGGAATTGTTCTGAACCCTGATTGTGATGATGGTTACATAAGTCTACAAAGGTCTTAAGACTCAGAACTGTGAATGGAAGAAAGGATGGAGGGAAGAGAAAGAGGGCAGGGAGAGGGTGGGGAGAAGGAGGTGAAGAAGGGGAAGGAGGAAGAATTATTACAAACCACACATACAACGTACAATTATGGTGGTAGTTACAAGGGTAATATTTCTGTCAAATTTGAAGTGGGTGAATTTTATCATATGTATACTTCCCTAAAAGTTCATTTTATAAAAGTCCAAGAAGTCAGTTATTTTAAAAGACTAGTAAAATGGACAAATCTCTAGAAACACGATCAACAGAAAAAAAGAGGATATACATAAGTCAGGAAAGAGAAAGGGGACATAAATCCCCATTTTATGTTTAAAACAGGTACTTAAGGCCGGGCTCGGTGGCTCAGCCTGTAATCCCAGCACTTTGGGAGCCCAAGGCAAATGGATTGCCTGAGCCCGCGGGTTCAAGACCAGCCTGGGCAACTTGGCAAGACCTTGTCTCTACAATAAATAAAAAAATTAGCCAGGCATGGTAGTGTGCGCCTGTAGTTCCGACTACCTGGAAGGTTGAGGTCGAAGGATCGCCGGAGCCCAGCAGGTCGACGCTGGGGTGGCCATGAGCTTGCCACTGCACTCCAGCCTGGGTGACAGCGTGAGACTCCAATTAAAAAAAATTAATAAATAAAACAGGTATGTAAAAGAAAATAAAAATATTTTGAATAGCTTGATGACCAAAAAAGATAAATTTTAGAAAACTCTGGCAAAAACTTTCAAGAGAGCCGGGCTCGGTGGCTCAGCCTGTAATCCCGCACCTTGGGAGGCTGAGGTGAGTGGATTGCCTGAGCCCGCGGGTTCGAGACCCGCCTGGGCAGGCGAAACCTCATCTCTACAATAAATCAAAAAAATTAGCCAGGCGTAGTAGCGCGCGCCTGTAGTTCCGGCTACTCGGAAGGCTGAGGCGGAAGGATCGCCGGAGCCCAGCAGGTCGAGGCTGCGGTGGCCGGGAACGGCCACTGCACTCCAGTCTGGGCGACAGGGTGAGACGCCAACTCAAAAAAAAAAACAACAAAAAAACAACAAAAAAAAACTTTCAAGAGTAGAGAATCTGAATAGACCCTAAAACTAACCAAACCACATACTACAAACACAATAATCCCAGTTTAACAGATGAATGCAACTATACATTCAAGGGATAAAGATGCCTCCAGAGATGGGAAAACCCATTAAATTGGTTAAATTTCAAGAATACAGGGATTCTTTAACATTAGACAACCTAGGCTGGGCCCAGTGGCTCAGCCTGTAATCCCAGCACTTTGAGAGGCCGAGGAGAGTGGATTGCCTGAGCCTGCGGGTTTGAGACCAGCCTGGGCAACTTGGCGAGACCTCGTCTCTACAATAAATAATAAATTAGCTGGGCATGGTAGCACACGCCTGTAATTCCGGTTACTTGGAAGGCTGAGGCAGAAGGATCACTAGAGCCCAGAGGGTCAACACTGGGGTGGCCATGAGTGTGCCACTGCACTCCAGCTTGGGCGACGGAGTGAGACACCAACTCAAAAAAAAAAAAGTCTGTCAATGTAATTCACCACATTAATAGATTAAAGAAAACCACATAATCATCTCAAAATATGCAGATTTTACTAATGTTCAAGAAAACACATGTAAAAGGAAAAAAAGACTCATTCCATTATATTCACAGTCATTTTTATTGGGCTACACTATCATTAAGCATACATGATGAACAGGTCATATAATGACTATATCAATAATAGCTAATAGTTATATAGTACTTGACAGCTTACAAATCACTTTTGCATCCATTCTCCCACTTAAATCTAATTATTCTCAAGTCAGTATTACATTTTAAAAACAGATATATGAATGAAGTGACTTCTCTCAAATCTCAATTATTTCCCTTTTTTATTTGGTTCGTTCTCTAGGATATGTTATAATAGTAAATTAAAATAGATAGCCATGTATAGATAACATATAACTGTGGGGAGGAATCCAGAATTTCTTTTTTTTTTTTGAGTTGTGGTCTCACTCTGTTGCCTAGGCTAGAATGCAGTGGCACAATCACAGCTTACCACAGTCTTGACCTCCTCCTGGGTTCAGGAGATCCTTCCACTTCAGCCTTCCAAATAGCTGGGACTACAGGTACATGCCACCATGCCAAGCTAATTTTTAAATTTTTTTTGTAGAGACAAGATCTCACTATATTGCCCAGGATAGTCTTGAACTCCTGGGCTGAAGCAATTCTCCTGTCTGTCTCCCAAAGTGCTGGGATTACAGGCATGAGCCACTGCACCCAACCAGCCACTGTGCCTGGCCCAGAATTCTGAATCTAGTTCTCCAGTGGTTCTCATATGCTCATGAACAAAGATACACATTTAAAAAAATGTAATCCTTTCAAGACCAGCCGGGCAACTTGGCAAGGCCTCATATCTACAATAAATTAAAAAAAATTAGCCAGGCATGGTAGCATGAGCCTGTAGTTCCAGCTGCTTGGAAGGCTGAGGCAGAAGGATAGCTGGAGCTCAGCGGGTCAATGCTGGTGGGGCTATGAGTGTGCCACGGCACTCCAGCCTGAGCGACAGAGTAAGACACCAACTCAAAAAAATAAAAATAAAAATAAAATAAAATATATAATCCTACAGCTTATATTTTTAGTCATATCTACCTTTCCTTCTCAGATCTGTAACCTACAGTTAAACACTGATGTTTCCCCAACTTAAAAACTATAGTTCCTTCCAAGCTAGATGAAGCAGGTAGATAGTTTCTACCTGTCATTGGCAGCTTATCTTTAGGAAACTACTGAGCATCCCTCTTGATACTTATTCCTAACTGGTTACAAATGACTTACATATGCCACAAATCTTTGGGCTGTATTCAACACTTGATGTGCCACTTCAGCATCAAATGCAAGGATGACACAGGAAAGATGGAGCACTACTTTACCCTGTTCCTCCTCTAAATACAGCTAAAAATCCTGCATATCATATCTAAAACAAACATAAGAAGGCTCTAAAAGGTGGAGAGAGAATGGACTGGCTAGGGATCTCAGTATGTGAGGGAACACAGAAGTGAATTTTTTGGGTTTTCTTTTAGCTTCATCTATTCTGGACTAAGCTCTGGAGAAGTCAGCATCCCAGAAATGCCAACAGGCATGGACAAAAAGAACCCAAGAAAAGTCTGTTCTTTCTAGCCAAAGGACCAAGAAGGCAGCACCCTAGCAAGATAGAAAACTTTATGTAATGACTCCCCTGTTCTGAAGACCACAGAGGGAAGCTGCAGCACTATCCTCAAAACAAGGCTGAGTGGGGAGCCTACACTTCCACCCTCTACCAGGCTGTAACAAGGCTCCTCAACTCACCACCTTCACCCTGGGGTGGTAACAGAGAACAAGTGAACAGACAGATGTATTTCCAAAACCCACCCTTTTCCCCTCATCTCGTGGGCAGTATCAGTGGAAACCATGTGGGAAGACTAAGCTTCAACCCTACCCAGAGATAAGATATTGTTCTTTTTCCTTACTAATGTAGTATCAGTGGAGTCAGGACTTACACCAATGCCCAATAATAATGAGGGCACCCCCACCCCATGATGTAATAAGACATTCCTGATTCTCCCAGCCATTCTCTTGATTCTCAGGGGAGGCCAAGTGTGCAACTATGAATCCTATCCCTGCACAGCAGTATTGAGGATCCCTTCCCCAAGTTTCATTAGAGGCCAATGGTAAGCCTGGATTTCCAACACAACTGAAAGTAATGAGGCAGTACCCCTCCCCCACCCCTTTCTCTACCAGAGCAGCTTTGGAGGAGGCCAGCCAAAACATAAGATTTTAAATAGGGTACCTAGTATCATAACACTGAAAATTCCCAGATTTCAAGTGAAAATCACTCATTACCCCAAGAACCAAAAAACTCTCAACTTATATGAGAACATAACCCACAGATGCCAAGGTTGAGGTTACATGTTAGAATAACCTGGTAAGGATTTTAAAGCAGCCATCATAAAAATGCCCCAATGAGCAATTACAAACATGCTTGGCACAAATAAAATAGAAAGTCTCAGCAAAAAAACAAGCAAACAAAAAAACAGAAAGTCTCAACAAAAAATAGAACTGAAAAACACAATAACTGAAATAAAATTTGATGATGGGCTCAATAGCAAAATTAAAAGGACAAAGGGAATAACTAGTGAACCTGAAGATAGAAAATAATCCGAACAACAGAGAAAATGATGGACTGAATGTGTCTCTCCCAGATTCACTATGTTGATGACCTAACCCCCAATGTGACTGTATTTGGAGATAGGCTCTCAGGAGGTAATTGAGGCTAAAAGAGGTCATAAAGGTGCAAGCCCAGTACAGTAGGATTTGTGGCTCTATTAAAAAAAGGAAGAGCTCTCCCTCCACACATGTACACCAAGGAAAGGCCCTGTGAGGACACAGAAGACAACCATCTACAAGTCAAGAACTGAACCCTACTAGACCTTTTTAGCCTTCCAGCCTCTAGGACTGGGAGAAATAAATTTCTGTTTTGTGCCACCCAGTCTATGGTATTTTGTTATGGTAGACCAAGCAGATTAAAATTTTGGTACCAAGAGGAGGGATGCTGCTGTAACAAATACCTAAAAATGTGGAAGTAGTGGAACTGGGTAATGGGTAGAGGCTAGAAGAGTTGAGGTACATACTAGAAATATGGATATTGAAGGCCACTCTGGTGAGGTCTCAGATGGCAATAAGGTACGTTACTGGAACTGAAGAAAAGGTGATCCTTGTTATAAGTGGCAAAGAACTTGTCTGAACTGTTCGTGTTTTGTGTAAGACAGAACTTGGGAGTGATGAAATTGCATATTTAGCCAAGGAGATTTCAAAGCAAAGTACTGAAGGTGCAGCTTGGGTCCTCCTTGCTGCTCACAGTAAAATGTGAGAGGAAAGAGATACATTAAAGAAGAAATTGTTTTGTTTTGTTGAGACAGAGTTTCACTCCGTCACCCAGGCTGGAGTACAGTGGAACATTCAGAGCTCACTACAGCCTCAAACTTCTGGACTCAAGCAATACTCTTGCCTCAGCCTCCCAAGTAGCTGGGACGACAGGCACACACCATGCCCAGCTAATTTTTCTATTTTTTGTACAATGAGGTTCTCACTTTGTTACTCAGACTGTTCTCAAACTCCTGGACCTCAAGTGATCCTCCTGCCTTGGCCTCCCAAAGCTCTGGGATCACAGGCTGAGCCATCACATCAGACCTGTAGAAGGAATTGTTAAGCAAAAATGAAGTAGAATGTAAGAGATGTGAAAAATTCTATCCATATCACAAAAGTATGAGAAAGTTTGTAATGAGGAAAACACTAAGGGTGTGGATGAACAACCATTTGATGAAGAGATTATGGGTGTGGCCCCCCAAACTAAGTCAGCCATCTCAGCAGAAGTCAGGAATAGAAGTGGAACCATATCAGGTATAACACAGCCAGCTGGGACTAAAGATGGAAAAAAAAAAAATACCTGAGATGAAATAAAGGCATATTACAGAACTGCTTAGATCTTGTAGAGTTATTTGGCTATGAACATGTACTATTCTTCAAGAAAAGGGAAGAATGGCCCAAAAGCAATCCAGACACCATCAGGGCTGCCTTCTCTGTTTCTAAGGGTAGAGCCATCACATTGGTCTCAACACACCAGACAGCCTCCAACTGAAGCATTAAGGGTGGGCTACCTGGCAGAGCTGCAAATGCAGGACTATTACCCCAGAAGGCACAGCATCAAGCAAAAGAGAATTATTCTTATAAGACCTAATGAAATGTAAAATTTAATGAAATCTACCTTGCTAGGCTTTGGACTTGCTGGGACCCATCATCCCTTTGCTCTTTCCTATTTCTCTCTTTTGAAACAGGAATTTCCATATTATGCCTGTCCTACAATTGCATTTTAGAAGCACACTTGTTTGGCTAAACAGGTTCACAGCTTGAGAGGAATTTTGCCTCAGGATGAACAATACCTTGAAACTCACCTATATCTGTTTTAGGTAACAGTTAGATGAAACTTTGAATATTAAAATTCATGCTGGAATGAGTAAAGACTTTGGGGGTGGTTGGGATGGAATGAATGTATTTTGAATACAAGGACATGAACTTGGTGGGGGGGGCAAGAGAAGAAGGCTATAGACTTAATATGTTCCCCCAAAATTCATTATGTTGACGTCCTAACCCCCAATATGACTGTATCTGGGGACAAGGCTTTTAGGAGGTAATAAGGGTTAAATGAGATAATAAGGGTGGGGTCCTAATCTGATAGAATTGGTGATCTTATAAGAGGGAGATAGTTCTCTCTCCTCCTCCACCTCTTTCTCCCTCTTCCTTCCTTCCCTCCTCTCTCCACATGCATGCATGAAGGAAAGGACAGGGGGTATAGTAAGAAAGAAAGGACAGAGGGTATAGTAAGAAGGTGACCATTAGTAAGCCAGGAAGAGAATCCTCACTAGAGACAGTTAGATGGCACATTGATCTTGGACTTCCCAGCTCCAGAACTGTGAGAAATAAAATTTTTGAACCACTCAGTCTATGGTATTTTGTTATGGCAGACTGAGCAGACTAAGACAAAAACAGATTGAGGAAAACGAACAAAGCCTCAGAAACCTGTTGCACTACAACCAAGGATCAAACATTTCTGTCATTAGCATCCCAGAAAGAAAAAAGAAGAGTGGAGGGTGGGACCTAAAAATGTATTTGAAGAAATAATAGCTGAAAAACTCCCAAATTTGGCAAAAGAAATAAACCTATGGATTGAAGAAGCTCAGCAAATCTCAAATAGAGGATAACCTAAAAGAAATCTTCACTAAGATATCATAACAAACTTTTCAGAAAATTAAAAACACTGCACTCAAAATAATGTTTCCAATAATAACCTTCAAAGTTTCAATGAAAAAATATATTCACAAAGATATCATCTGCCTCTACTCAAGAGTTAAATGATGGAAGACAAGTATTTCAAAGATTTTTCAAGTTTTTCACAATCTAATATGCTGTGTCAATGAAAGTATACAACTAAAATTTACATATGGTATTTAAAAAAATCTAAAGTACAAACTAAATACAACTGAGGTAAATCTTTATAAATAAGCATATTCTCAGGTAACTCAGATAGCATAAAATAGACTGAACACATCAAAGGTCTCTTCTGTGTTCTCACTCTCTAAGCTATAGGTCTTGACCCTTGGAATTAACATGATTCTTAGTGGGTAACATCCCGATAAGCAAAGTTTAAAAGACAAAAAGTGCAGCAGCAGACCCTCAGGCCAACATTCCTTAGCTTCAGGGTAACGCTGACCTCACAGAAATGCTGTAACTGACCAATTAACAAATCTAATATTTTTTCTGGTTGTAAATATTCAGTTGAGTCATTATTTCAATCAACATTTCTTAGGTTCACTCCCCCAGTCTTTTTTTTCCCGTCCTTTCCATCTACCTTCTTTGTGCACCCCCCCCCCACTTTTTTTTTGAGTCAGAGTCTCTGTCGCTGGGGCACAGTGGCACACTCACGGCCACCCCAGCAGCAACCTGCTGGGCTCAGGTAATCTGCCCAAGCCTTCCAAGTAGCCAGAACTACAGGTGCATGCTACCATGCCTAATTTTTTTTGATATATTGTAGAGCCGAGGTCTTGCCAAGTTGCCCAGGCTGGTTTTGGACTCCTGGGCTCAGGCAATCCACTCACCTTGGCCTCCCAAGGTGCTAGGATTACAGGCTTGAGCCACTGTGCCTGGCCCTTTGTGCCCTTTTACTTAAGAATGAAGGACAACTTCCCTTTCCTCACTACTTCTGACACTGGACAAACTCATTGCATTCTTAGATCTCTTATTTCTATCTCTGTAATTTCCCTAAAAGGACCACTTATCTCTTTAAAACTTGTATCCTTTGCATTATGAAGCTACTTGGCCCAGTTAAGATGTCTTCTTTCTATGATGGCACACCCTATTTCTCTCTCAAGGATTTGATAGTTTACATATGCAAGGGTGTAAGAGAGAATTTTCCTTTCCCCAGGGAAATTCAATGTCTTCCACTAGGACATTTAAAAAAATGTAAGCCTCCACTTTCACAATCTAAGTAAACTATGTTCTATACCAACAATGACTTCTCAACTTTTTTTTTTTGAGATGGGTCTATTTTTCCCAGGCTGGTCTCAAACTCCTGGGCTCAAGCAATCCTCCTGCCTCAGTCTCCTGAGTAGCTGGGTTTACAAGTGTGTACCACTGTGCCCGGCTTTCAATAACTTTTTTGTAACACAGTTATAACTTTCTGTATAGCCTCCACAGCATGTAAATGCTCAATAAGTATGTTCTGAATGTACCACATTTACATGGTCTTTATCCAGTATGAATTCTCTTTTGTTGGCCAAAGGCTAAACGCTCAGTAAAGGTTTGTACATATTCCTTGGTTTTCCCTCCAGAATGAGTTTTCTGATGTTGAGAAAGGGAAGAACTCTGGCTAAAGGCTTTTCCACATTCCTTACACTCGTAGGGTTTTTCTCCAGTGTGAGTTTTCTGATGTTTAGTAAGAGATGAGCTCTGGCTGAATGCTTTCCCACAATCCTTACACTTGTAAGGTTTCTCTCCAGTGTGTGTTCTCTGATGACGAATAAGAGCTGAGCGGTCACTGAAGGCTTTGGCACAATCACTGCATTTATAGGGTTTCTCCCCAGTGTGAGTTCTCTGGTGCTGAGTCAGGGCTGAGCAGTAGCCAAAGGCCTTTCCACATTCATTACATTCATAAGGCCGCTCCCCAGTATGAGTTCTCTGGTGCTGAATAAGGCCTGAACGATCACTAAAGGCTTTGCCACATTCATTACACTTATACGGTTTCTCTCCAGTGTGAATGACCTGATGCTGGGTAAGGAATGTGCTCTGGCTGAAAGCCTTCCCACATTCGTTACACTCATAAGGTTTCTCTCCAGTATGAATTCGCTGATGTTGAGTGAGGTAGGAACTCTGATTAAAGGCCTTCCCACATTCATTGCATTCATAGGGTTTTTCTCCAGTATGAATAATATGATGCCGAATGAGGGCTGAGCGGTGACTGAAGGCTTTCCCACACTCATGACATTGATAGGGTTTCTCTCCAGTATGAATTCTCTGGTGTAGAGTAAGGTGTATACTCTGGCTAAAGGCTTTACCACATTCCTTACATTCATAGGGTTTTTCACCTGTGTGAATTCTCTGATGCAAGACAAAAGCTGAGTAGTAACTGAAGGCCTTCTCACATTCATTACACTTCCAAGGTTTCTTTCCTGCACAAATTATATCTGAATTTTGTTTTAAGCTCTTTTTAAATGAATCACAGTGATGTAATCTCTCCCCTTGTTGCTGAACAAGTAATGACCTCCGACTAAAATTTCTTCTAAATTCGTCACATTGGAAACTTCTTTCCCCAGATTTCTTCTGAGTGACAATCTCTTGTGTTAAGTGTTTCTCATGGTATTCCTGCTGACTCTCTAAAGAATTTTCACATTCACTGGAACTTTCCTTTGGAAATCTTTCTATTAACACCCCAAGGGCTGGTTCCTCTTCAGAAATGCTCTTCTCTGGAGGTAGCTCCTTGCTTTCTGGTATCGCCCCCCAATCTGAAAGAAGCAAAAACATATATGTATCATTTCTTGAGAGAAAAATAATGAATGAGGTAGGAAAATAATGAAACAAAAAAATTAAGTGTATACTGGGAACATATGAGCTTAAAAGCTCTCAAAGATAGTCTTGCAATCTTGAGAGAACATAAGAGAAGAAAGGTGACTGGGCAAAGAAGTACAGCTGCATAAAAGGAAAGGGTACACAGGAACTCAACACTCCTCTGTGGATCAGGGTAGGAAATGAGAAAGACTAACAGAACAAGACTAAGCAGAGGTGATGTGAGGAAATGGCAGACAATAAAGAGAATGTGAGAGAAGACAGGGCTGGGATCAGAGAAAGATGGTCTCTCAGAGATTACCCATCATACCCACCTCACCAGAGCCTCATCACTTCATACCTCAAGAATGATCATCTTTAGCTGATATCCTTGCCACCAGTCTTTTCCCACTCCAATATGTCCCAATCACTGCTAAAAGACGAATCTTTCAAAACCATCCCTTCTGTACAAGTCTCCATTGGTTCTACTGTCTCAAGGAGACACAAATTCTAGAAGCTAGCATTCAACATGGTCCAGATCTACAAATATAAATTATCTCAAAGCTTAGTAATTAGGAAGTAATCGCTCATCTCTGAATGCTTGCTGGTCACCCTACATCCAGCAAACTGGAAAGAGTAAAATAGAATCAAAATTTTAAAAATAATAATGAAAGAAAGAAAAAGAGCAGTGTGTTGGGAGTGGAAGGTCAAAGCTCCATGTGCTCAGATTAGTCTCCAACCTGTCAGAATCCCTGCCTCAAGTTCCTAGGCTTCCTGATAAGAGTTTGGAGAGACAGGAGCTTCATCGCTAAAAATGTTCAAATATTAAAGCTTAACTTGTCTTTAATAACCATTACAACCATGACTCTACAGGAAATGAATCAATGCAATACAATGTTTTCAACTACGTAGCATACTTAGAGAAGTGCCTGAGGTCTTAAAGGACAAATGTAGAAATAGGTTAAAGGCAAAAGAACTTCCAGCTAAGGGAAACAGAAGAATTAAAGCCCCAATTGTTCATAGAGAACAAATGGTTAGTGGGCTTGCCTGTCTGGAGTTAAGGGTTCAAGCTGAAGAACAGAGAAGGCAAAAAGGTTAGCCAGACAGACTAACAAAGGCCATGAAAGCAGGCAGAGGAATACAGAACTGGCAGAGAAAGCTACTAACTGGGGGATCTAGCAGTATTATGCTGTCTCAATTTCATAAGGACAAGACAAAAGAAAGTATAATTAGCTGGTAGTCTATTGCAGTAAATCAGTTTGACTGCATTAATAGGATCAAATCCATGACATCTTTCAAAAAACAAGTCACCAGGACTTAATCAATAGCTATCACTTGTTTAACACAGCCAGGTACTATTCTAAACATTTCCCTTGGATCTCAATTAATCCTCACAATACTACAAAGTATTATCATTAACCCTATTTTACAGTTGGTGAATTCAAGTCACAGTGAGAATAAGTTACTTGTTAAAGATCACAGTGCTAGTCAGTGCTAGTGCCAGTCTTTAGCTGAGGAAGACTGGTTCCAAAGTCTGTACTCTTAACCATTATGCTATGCTGCCTCTGCTTGGATAGAGAGGAAGATAAGAGAAAATCCAGAGATCAACTTAGTGTACTGAGACTCAAAACACAGTATTTTCCTGCAGAGGTAAAAACAACATATATGAAAAATCCTGGTTTAGAGTCTTGAACCCAAGTAAGTTTTTAATAAACATTAAAATATTGGTTTAATTTCAAAAGAATTCATTTGAAAGAATAAAAAGTACTACATTCTAAAAAGTCAAATTGTAACTTTATAAATAGATCACCATACACAGAGCTGGAGTACGGCACAGGGAAAACTGGGACTTCAACTTTTCCATGGGTCTAGCAAAATCTGGAAAGACTCTCCCACAAGCATTTCCATTGCCCATCTGGGTTTAATTTTCAATGTTTCCAACAATCACTTACCTGGGCTGGTTGCTTTTGAGACTTCGTTCTCCAGCTCCTCCCCACAATCTAACTGAGAGATGACACTGGGCTTGGAAATTGGAAGCCCTGTTCATGGGGAAAGAAAAAAGTAAGCTGGTAAAGAGCTCAGTGCTAGTTCCTTGGTCTTTAGGGAAAAGAGTATGAGAAAGAGAGAGTAAGGTTGTTCTGGATTTCTTCCTCAATAGTGCTCAGAAGAAGGTAAGAAGATTGATATGGGCTTGTTTGATGTCAAAACAATTAAGTCACTGGTTTTACCTCTCCCTATTAAAAGAATTTCACAAGCACTTTGTCTTGACATCCTTGGTCAAGGAGTAGAGAAGAAGGATGCCACAGGTCCATATAATAAAGGTGTTCATTTCCAACTCCAGGAGTATCAAAACTATAGCTAGAAATAAAAAGCAGAAATGGCCTGTTTTGGGCCTTACAGGAATTAAGACTCTTTCAGTCTGAGGATCTCAGAGCTCCGAGGAACTAAGGAAGCAAAGGTATCACACTGGGTAAATTCACAGGGTCCGAGGGAGCCATCCTTACCCAGCAAGACCAGATTCCTATGCTTCTCAGGCACATCTCCCTGAGGACAGTTCAGTCGCTCCCACTTGGTGAGAGCCTCAGCCACATCCCTGATCACTGGTTCCTGAAAAACCAAATATATCAATGGTTACCAATGGACCTCCTTCCAGAGGCCTCTGAAAAGAACTAAAACTGACAGCATAGAAGAAGGAAGACAGGAAAAACAGGAAGGTCAGACAAAATGACTCCGACATCCTTTCCGAAACTAAGATCCTCTGGTGAATTTGTAGTCCACAGACTCACTCTTTGTCTCCATGCATCAGAATTGCATACTAACTGCAAGTAGGAAGGAGAGCACCTTCAATGTAAAACCTGAAGGTATAAAGTTCTTAGCTTATATATCAATAAATTAAATTACAGAATTCATACATGAGAAAGGAGAGAAAATATAATTATAAATTAAATATTTTCTTTATGGTATGGTTTTTAAAATATAAGTGGCTCAAGAAATATGAAATGTTTTTTTCTCATTTTCCTTTCAGAATAAAATCAGTTCAATATATATTAAAAGTTAAGATGTTTCTTACTTGTGTCACAGAATATAGATTTATTTGCAAAACAGTATCTCAAGCCCAAATTATTATGAAAGAGCCCAAAATGTTCTCGTCATTTCTCACCATGGCCCTGATCTGCCTGGCCCCCCAATCTACTTTCTTCCCCATCATATATTACTACTCCTGCATCCCCTGTGCTCCAGTTGGCAGCTGTCTTTCAGTGGCATGAAATGTATGCCACATTCCCTTCTGCCCTTTTACACATGCTACTTCCTATTCCTGAATGCTTTCCTCGCTGTCCCATCCTTTCAGCTATTTGAATTCTCCTCACCCTTCAGATCTCAGCTTAGGTGTTACCTCCTCAAGAAAAGCCTTCCCTGACTCTCTGGTTGTAACTCCATGTTCCTTCCCTTCCCTTGGGTTATACACATTGAGGGACTTTGTGATTAAACACCTGTTTGTCCCATTAGACTGTAAGCTCCACGAGAACAGAGGCCAGATTTCTTTGTGCTCACTGAAGAGCCCTAGTACCTGGTATAGAGCAGAAACTCTGTAAATATTTGCCAAATAGTTGAATGAAGGAAAGAAGGAATAAACAAAAATTAGTAACAAGTTTAAACAGGATGTTCTATAAAAGTGTGCATGGAAAAAGAGGTGGGGTAGGGACAGAAGTATATCAAACATTGAAAACACTGCAGGAGTATTTACTCTAGCCTAACCTTAATCTAGAGGATAGGCACAAGTTTAGTTTGTCTACTAAAATGTGGGGAGAGGAGACAGGGCAGGTAATGCTCCTTTGGATCTGTTTAGGGGTGATAAATCTCTAACAATTTTTCTTTCTTTTTTTTTTTTTGAGTTGGATTCTCACTCCGCTGCCCAGGCTGGAGTGCAGTGGCATGCTGATGGCCACCCCATCATCGACCTGCTGGGCTCCAGTGATCCTTCCACCTCAGCCTCCCAAGTAGCCAGAACTACAGGCACATGCTACCATGCCCAGGTAATTTTTTATTTATTGTAGGTATGAGATCTCACCATGTTGCCCAGGACAGTTTTGAACCCATGGGCTCAGGCAGTCCTTTCGCCTAGGCCTCTCAAATTGCTTGAGCCACTGTGCCCAGCCAATTTTTCTAATTCTATTTTTAAAATTTCTATGCAACCACAATTTGTGACACATTAAAATCAACTAGTACCTGGTTTGCTAGCAAATGAATCGGTCTTACCCCACTTTGAACTACCACTGTTGCCATAGCCTCCTGAATATATCTCTCTCTATATATATATACACACACACATACCACACACATAAATGTATATATATTTATGTGTATATAAATGAATATAATTGTTAATTTTGTTTATATTCAGTATTCTAATGTATATTACATAGTCCTCCAAAAATGACTAGTTTTAATACTGCCTATTCTGAAAATCGCCTGCCCAAAATATTCTCTTTATTTTAACACTTTAGATATAAAATCACTACATTTTTTATTTAAGTTTATGAACCCTTAAGGTCATATGCTTCAGGAGTGGTCAACACAAGTAACATACTTTGTAAAGTCTTCTTCCTTTATAAACAAAACTAATACTAACAAACTAACTGGCAGTTCCTTTCAGACTTAAGTTCCCTGAGAAAACCTCAGCAATCAAGCTCAATTAAATGTGCACATGGAAGGCCCAGGCAGGCTAATCAGACACCAATATAGTTTGGATGTTTGTCCCCTCTAAATCTCATGTTGACATGTGATCCCCAGTGTCGGAGGTGAGGCCTAGTGGGAGGTGTCTGGGTCATGGGAGCAGATCCTTCATGACAGCTTGGTGCCATCCTTGCTGCAATAAGTGAATTCTTGCTCTATTAGTTCCTGCAAGAGCTGGTTATTTACAAAAGCCTGGCACGACCCTTCTCTCTCTAGCTTTCTCTCTTGCTATGTGACATGTTAGCTTCCCTTTCCCTTCTGCCATGATTGTAAGCTTCCTGACACCTCACCAGAAGAAGATGCTGGCACCATGCAGAATTGTGAGCCAAATAAACCTTTCTTTATAAATTACCCGGCCTCAGGTAGTCCTTGATAGCAAAGCAAAACTGACTACTATAGACACTGTCTCAAAGATACTGTTGACTTCCTCTCCCCCTTAACTCTAAAAATGATCTACAAATTCACAGATCAAAATCACTACTGGTGTTTTCTACCTTGGTTTTAAAAGGATTATCAGCACCTGTATGCCATGAGGGCTGGTGTAACTAGTCAAGTAGTCCCAACACCTGAACTAAAGGGTCTGCTGGTCCCCTACTGTCCTAGCCAGATGTCATAGAAGCATCTTTACTAACCTCTCTCCAATCAGTTATGGCATGTTTCATCTTATTTGGCCTCTAAAAACCTTCATGGGGCCTTTGGAATAAGACTAGACTATCCTGTGGTCTGGCTACAACACATCCTGGCTTCCCTCACTACTGTCTACCTTATGACCCCTTGAAGACCTCCAACTCCCTCATCACTTGAAGTTTGCTTTTTTTTTGTATTCTGTTTTGCCAAGGCCGTTGGACTAGTCCTCTCTCTCTCTCAGAATACTCCTTTATTCTATTTTCCAACTACTCTCTTGTTTTTCAAAACACAGCTTTTATCCCACAACTCTATCCCAAACAGATGACAGAAAACCTCTCAGGGCCTTTTTGACTTGTCTGTACCAGTCATTTCTGCACTAAAACAATATTTATCTCTCTACATTGCTTAACTGTTTTATTTATCCATATCTTGAAGCCTCAGTAAGCTTCATGATGCAGGGTCAAGTGGCTTTTATTAACTTGCATCTCACCACAAGGCCAGCCATAGTAGTGAATGGCTAGTAAGTGTGCATGCAGCAAGCATTCAATGGGCAGAGCAAAGGAAATGGTCAGAAGGAAAGTTCTGCACAAGTGAGGGGCATTTCCCGTGAGGTTTATCAGTCATTAGTTTATAAGGATGAAATCCATGGTCTAGGAATCAGGGCTAAGCCATTTTATAATAATGGAAGAAAACACGCCCATGCTCTGAGAACAGAAAAAAAGAAAGAAAAAGAGGAGGAAATCTAAAATTACCTGGGACCCAGGCGTCAGCACCACAGCAGTCAGGCCATTTTCTTTTGAGTTTCCAGCATGGAGGTCTGAGTCCTCAGAAAGTGATTCTAGAAGTGGAGACAGGAGCCATGACAATTACTCTGTCCTTGCAGTTAAGGTACAGAAACTGCCACACACCACCTACTTGTTGTCAAAGAGTCAACAAAGGAAGGTAAAGGACAAGCCTTCTAAATCCTTTAATCAAGACAGCCTTGACCATTGCGGCCTCAGGTTTCTCCTGTCCTCTGCCCTTGAACGTCAATAGGACTCTGTTATGAGAATCTGGACACATCAATTACACATCTCTATTTCGCATCTGCTAAGTCGTCAAAATAATACTCAGAGTTTCTGTGTGTCAATCTATACCTCACCTAATGATTCCTCTCTGCTGTATTCCAGGCTCACAGAATGAGTAAAGAACTAGTTCAATTATTTTGAACGCTGGATTTTTCAGCTGGCTCTCTCAGAAAAGCGACGAGACTTGTAGAAAAACCACCACCAAAAAAAAACCTCCCACAGAACTGTAAACAAATCCCGTGACTGCTTGGCTCCCCGCTTTCCCTATCTGCCGAATGGGTCGAGTGATTTTCCTACTGTCATATCGGGTTTCTCTGAGGACAAAAGGAAGCCATCATCAAAAGCCGAACTGTGTTGATTTTGGCGGGCAAAGAGCATCCATCACCTACAGACCAGGAGGGCGATGGAGGTGGCATGAGCCCAACTAGAAGGAGGGACCTCTCATAGAGGGGACGTGATGCTTCTCCTCCTGAGCTGCCCAGCCTTTCCTTTTTTCTCTCCAGCAGGCGCCACGGCCGCATCACTCCCCAAGGCTCACCTCTGCCCCCAGGCTCCATAGCGACTCCTTCCTCCGGCCCGCGCCGGAGCCGACTGCCGCGGGGGAAGGGCTGGGGGTCCGCCGCTCGGGCTCACCCAGAGGCCCGGGAATGCACGGGCGCCCCTCGCCGGCCGGCCCGGCGCCCCACCCCCAGCCCGAGGCCCTCCCGCCGTCCTCCTTCCGGACAGTGACTTAGAAGGGCAGCGCTCGGCCCTCCTCCACTCCGGCCCGACCTCACGCGGGACACGGAGGAAGCTGGAGCCGGGTGACAAAGGCATCTAACAGCCGGCCGGGACGAGCGGCGCCGGCCAACCGCGAGGCGGAACTACAACTCCCAGAATCCTCCGCAGGGCGTGCCTCCCGTCCCTCCACGCCGCTTCCCAGAGGCCCCCGCGGCGCGCCTGCCGAGCAGCCCTCTGAGCCAGCTGCACCGCCTGCGGGAGCGCTGGTCCTTCACTTGGTGCATTCCCCAAGCTCGCATGGCCCGAGGCCGGCCTCGCGTCGGACTTTTGCATCCCGGCAACTGCAACCGCCGAGTGCGGCGCCCCCGACCCACCCAGTCCTTGGCGGCGTGCTCCCTCGAGGGAAGCGCCACAGGATGCTTCCTCCGCCGGATCGTTTCCCCTCGACTGCACCTCCACGTTTTAGGCCCCTTGTCGCCGGCACCGAGATGATCTCAGTTTACTTCAGGTAACCAGGGATGTTCCAGGGTGCATCTCAGAATAAAGAAAAGTGGAAATTCGATCCCAGAAATCATCTCAACCCAGAAATCTCCAGGTTCCCGAGAAGAACCATAACTGGTACTGCTGAACCCAGGAGACTGAACCCGAAGGTCCTTCAGACTCTTCAGAGCCGGTGATTCTTCAGT
Organism: Tarsius wallacei; assembly: GCA_963574415.1. Taxonomy (NCBI): domain Eukaryota; kingdom Metazoa; phylum Chordata; class Mammalia; order Primates; family Tarsiidae; genus Tarsius; species Tarsius wallacei. Next base: position 2,573 of record CAUYQG010024502.1, on the reverse strand, counting down.
TTGGTGCGTGTTTTCACTTGTCTTCGCCCAGTAAAGTGCCGATTTTCTATTCAGTTCAGATTTCCCCGACCTAAACTGTTCCTTGTTTGGATACAAGCCACAATGTCCAATTGTTCTTACTTTAAAAGCATCCCCTCCTTATTAGCTAGGCCTAAGGCTTCCTAAACATTCCATTTCTCATCATTCCTGCCTCTTTCCAGCTCCTCTGTGCTGGCTGGATCACGGTCAATAAGTCCAATAAGTCATCAAGGACCATATAAACTAGGTTAACACCCTAGGAATAGCAAACCAACAAGATAGAGGAAACTGAGCCCCTGACAATTTGTTGGAACAGAGCTTGGGCTTTAATATGAGAAAGATGTAAACTTCTGTTTTGTATAAGCCACTATTATTTGAGGATTCTGATACACAGATAGCCACATATCGCCTACTGGTCTATAGAATGGTTGCTTTTGCTCCAGTCAGCTGGCTAGGGATAAGGGACATGTAGTAGAGACACATCCTGACCGGCCAGCTGAAACAGCTCCTGGAAGGAATCTCCCTACCCTTCCATCAGCAGGAGATATGGGATAGGCAGTTTCCTTCAGAAGATGGTGTATATGAAAAGTACCACCAGCGTGTCTGAAGCACCAGGTAATACCTTCTTGTTGCTAACCATCTCCATCACAAAAATCCCTTCTTTTATTATCATATAAACCAATTGCCATTTCTCAGTCCTCATCTCACTTTACCTAGCAACAGCCATTGATAAAACTTGAAAACTTGACTGTTTCCCGCTCCTGGAAACTCTCTCTGGTTTTCCTCCTCCTTGGTCTTCTTAGGTATTTCTTCTTCTTCTCCCCAGTCTCTATAGCAGTGGTTTTCAAACTACAGTCAAGCATCACTTAACAGAGGGGATATTCTGAGAAATACATTGTTAGGTTATTCATTATTGTGTGAACATCAGAGTGTATTTAAATGGCATAGCCTACTACACATCTAAGCTGTATGGTATAGCTCATTGCTCCTAGGCTACAAACCCATACAGCGTGTTACTGTACTGAATACTGTAGGGAATTGGAACACAATAGTAAATATTTGTGCATCTTATACTTAGATATTACGTAGAAAAGAGGCAGTAGAAATATGGTATACAAGATAAAAAAAACGGGACACATGTATAAGGCACTTCCTGTGAGCTTGCGGGACTGGCAGTTGCTCTCAGTGAGTGAGTGGTGAGTGAATGTGAAGGCCTAGGATGTTACTGTATATCACTGTAGACTTTAGAAACCTTGTACACGGCCAGGCTCAGTGGCTCAGCCTGTAATCCCAGCACTTTGGGAGGCCAAGGCAAGTGGACTGCCTGAGCCCGTGAGTTTGAGACCAGCCCGGGCAACTCGGCAAGACCTGATTTCTACAATAAATAAAAAATTAGCTGGGCATGGTAGTATGCACCTGTAGTTTCAGCTACTTGGAAGGCTGAGGTGGAAGGATTGCCTGAACCCAGCAGGTCGACGCTGGGGTGGCTGTGAGAATGCCACTGCACTCTAGCCTGGGCGATGGAGTGACTCCAACTCAAAAAAAAAAAAAGAAAGAAAGAAAAGAAAAGAAACCCTGTACCCTTAGGCTACACTAAATTTCCCAAAATAATTTTTCTTTATTCAAGAATAAATTAGCTTACTATAACTTTTTTACTTTATAAACTTTTTAACATTTTAAACTTTTTGACTCTTTTGTGATAACTCTTAGCTTAAAACACAAATAGAGCACAATGGGAGTGCAAGCTAGTTCAACTTCTGTGGAAAACAGTGTGGCGATTCTTAAAATTACTAAAAATTGACTTTCCATACAATCCAGCAATGCCTGTCCTGGGAATATTCTCAGAGGTACAAAAATTGTTCTACCAAAAAGACACCTGCATACACATGTTTATAGGTGTGCTATTCACAATAGCAAAAACATGGAATCAACCATACAGCCCATCAAAAATGGACTGGATAAAGAAAATGTGGTACATATACATGATGGAGTATTATGTATCCATAAAGAAGAACAAAATCATTGACTTCACAGGAAATTGAATGGAGTTGGAGACCATCATACTTAGTGATCTATCACAGAAACAAAGAACTGAATACCACATGTTCTCACTTATAGTGGGACTTGAACATTAATAACAGTCACAAAGAAGGGATTGGGCAGTCTCTGGGCACTGTCAGGAGAGGGAGGAAGGAAGGGGGCCACTTAACAACACCAAGTGTACCTGGTCCCAAGCCAGGGGAAGTGAGGGCCAGTTAGAGGCCCAAACTTCATCTGCATGTAGCTGACTTGTGTAGTTAATCCTTACTTGTACTCCACATCTCTGTAATAAAGTACAATCTTTTAAAAACTACAAACACATTGTACAACTCTACAAAAATATTTTCTTTATATCCTTATTCTTTAAACTTGTTTCTATTTTTAATCTTTTTTAACTTTTTTTTTTTTTTTTTTGAGTTGGAGTCTCACTCTGTCACCCAGACTGGAGTGCAGTGGCCACTCCCGGCCACCGCAGCCTCGACCTGCTGGGCTCCAATGATCCTTCCACCTCAGCC
>CAUYQG010024492.1:0-25417 GCA_963574415.1 Tarsius wallacei | reverse complement strand
TGTATTTAATTATGTTTATGGTCTTGCAGATGTTGAATCAGCCTTGCATCTTGGGTATGAAGCCTACTTGGTCATTGTGAATGATTTTTAAGATGTGTCATTGGATCTGATTTGCTAGAATCTTGTTGAGTATTTTTCCATCTATGTTCATCAGGGATATTGGTCTATAATTCTCTTTCTTTGTTGTATCTTTACCTCATTTGGATATCAGTGTGATGTTAGCTTCATAAAACGATTTGGGGAGAGTTCCGTCTTTCTCTATTCCTTTCAATGGAATTGGTATAAGCTCCTCATTATATGTTTTGTAGAATTATGCTGGAAATCCATCTGGTCCAGGACTTTTTTTGTAGGTAGTTTTTTTTTTTTTAAATGACAGAGTCAATTTCCTAGTTGTTATTGTTCTATGTAGGGTCTTTATTTCTTCTTGTTTCAACCTTGGGTGTTTGTGTCATGTCAGAAAGTCCTCCATTTTATTTAGGTTTTTGAGTTTGTTTCCATACAGGTATGCATAGTAATCTCTGATAATCTTTCGTATTACTTCAGGGTCAGTTGTGACTTGAACTTTTGTATTTCTGATTGTGTTTATTTGGGCTTTTTCTCTCTTTTTCTTGGTCAATCTGGCTAGGTGGTCTATCAAACTTGTTTATCCTTTAAAGAACCAGCTTTTTGCTTCATTGATTTTTTTCTATTATATGTTTGTCGTCTATGTCCTGTATTTGGCATTTTACTTTGGTGATATGGATTATGCTGCTAAACTTAGGGTATTGGTGGTCTTGTCTTTCCAGTTTCCTTAGGTGATTCGTTAGGCTGTTAACTTGTGACCTTTCTATTTTCTTGATATATAGTCATAGAGATATGCAGTCCCCTCTTAGTTCTGTTTTCATGGCTTCCCAGAGATTTTGGTAGGATGTTTCTTTATTTTCATTTGTTTCTAAGAATCTTGTAATTTCTGTTTTGATTTCTGGTTGAGCCAGGAGTAGTTCAGCATCATGCTGTTTAGTGTCCATGTCTTTGTGGGTTTTGGGGAATTTTGTTGATGTTGATATTTATTTTTATCACACTGTGGTCTGAGAAGGTACACAGAGTATTTTGATCTTATGAAATTTGTTTATGCTTGATTTATGGCCAAGGATATGGTTGATGTTAGAGTACATTACATATGGTAATAAATAGAATGTATATTCTATGGTTGTTGGGTGGAGTGTTCTATAGGTATCTATTAAGTTCATTTGTTTAAATACCAAGTTGAGGTTCCAGATCTCTTTATTGATTTTTTGCCTTGATAATCTAGCTAGGATTGTTAGTGGGGATATTTAAGTAGAATTCCACTGGATATCTCTGACAGTGTTAGAGTCAATATCATTTTTTCGTTAACTTAGTAGCTGTTTTATAAAAGCTGGTGCTCCTGTGTTAGGTGCATATATGTTTAGGATGGATGTTTCTTGTTGAAGGAGTGAACCATTCATCATTATGTAGTGCCTTTTTGTATCTTTTTAAATTTTTGATAGTTTAAAGGTTATTTTATTTGAAATTAAGATTGTGACTTGTCTTCTTTTGTGTTCCATTCTCCAGAAAATTTGTTTTCCATCCTCTACCTTTGAATCTGTGAGAGTCCTTTATAATGAGGTATGTTTCCTAGAGGCAGCAAATTGTTGGATTTTTAAAAAAATCTTGTTTTCTTTCTGAGTCTTATCGGCAGTGCATTTAGTCCATTCATGTTGAGGCTGTTTATTGAGGTGTAAGAGTTTATTCCTGTCTTGAGGTTTTTATAACATCTTGTTGTTTCAGCATTTTACTGTTACAGCATTTTGTTGTTATTGTTGTTTGTTTGTTGGTTGGTTTCCTTTTGATTTGAGGGGTTGATATATGTGTGTGTTTTCAATTTTGCAGTCATGATACATGCTGTGTTGATTCTGTTTTTCTTCATTCTTGGGAAAAGTGTGGGTGTTTTTTTTTTTCTTTCTTCTGTTCTTAATACCTTCTTAAGCCTCTCTTGTAGAGCTGGTCTGTAGGCAGCATAAACTCTTAGGGATTGAATGTCTGGAAAAGATTTTAATTCTCTATCGCTGATGAAGCTCAGCTTATCTGGGTAGGACATTCTTGGCTAGAATTGTTCATTGAATATTGAAGATTGGACTTCAGTTTCTTCTATCCTGTAATGTTTCTGTAGATAAGTGTGCTGCTATTCTAATTTGTCTTCCCTGGTAGGTAGTCTGACATTTCTCTCTTGCTGCCTAAAGGATTGTTCTCTTTTATACGCTGTGTATAAGTAAATTACTATGTGTCTAGGAGTTGCTCTTCTCATTTGATCCATTGCAGTAGTTCTCTGGGTCTTTTTTGTTTGAATGGTCACATCTCTGATGAGATGAGGGAAATTTTCTTGGGTAACCTCAAGGAATGTTTGTTCCAAGGTGGTCTCTGTCTCCCTGTCTGCCTCAGGTGTGAGTTTGTCCTCTTAATATAATTGCACATCTCTTGGAGACTTTGTTCTGTCTTTTTAAGCTTCCTTTCTATGTTTTCAACAATTTGGGTTGGTTCCATATTTTGATCTTGAAGCTTCGAGATTCTTCGTTCTGCTTTCCATGCAGGACAGTTTATTATTTATTTCATTTACTGTATTCCTTATTGCCATCATCTCAGTTAGCAACTCTTTCATTCTTTGTCTTTCTTCAGTTCTGTTTATCTTCTCCATTAGTACCTTGAGATCTGGATTTGTGGTTTGAAACTAGTCATTCTGGGGATTCTTAATTGTTTGAGTTCCACAGTCTGTATTCTCAGGTACTATCTTTCCAGAGGTTTGGGAAGTTCCTATGTTCTTCTATTGATTCCTCTTCATTTGTGATGGATTTGCCACCCTCCTCCCCCCACCCCCACTTCCCCCTTCTTCAATCCCATTGTTTAGTGATGAGGGGACAGCTGTCACATCTGTTTGCTCAATCCCTTATTCTTCCCTAGGTAGGTCCTCTAGATTTGTTCAATTTTGAAATCAGGCTGGAGGTGGAGGCTATGCTATATTTTTGCAGTTTTGAGATTTGATTAAGGTGTAATGGGGGGAGCTATGGCTCAGAAGCTATGTGCAGATCCCAGTATCTGCTGACTGGTATGTGGGCTCCTTAGAACCCACTTTCCATCACCATAAAATATGTTCATGTGGTGGGAGCATATGTATGTCTCCTGAAACCAAAATGAAATAAGAAAAAAAGAGAAGAACAGAGAAAGAAAGAAAGAAAGAAAGGAGATGAAATAAAGATGAAGATGAAGAAGGAGAAGGAAAACAGACAGGTGTGCATTGTAACAGCTAAACAAACAAACAAAAATTCGAAGATATATAATTCCTTAAATATACTCACATGCAAAAATAAAAGAGTACAAGAGGCAAGTCAAATCACAAGACACACAGAAAGATATGTATGAAGAGAGAGATGGCAAAACAACAGCAACAAAAACAAACAAACAAACAAGAGCTCTGTCTTGTGATTGGTTCTGGAACTTTAGTTGCCTTTTCTTTTTTTTCCCACTGGCATGGCCCCAGCACCGTGCTTTTGACTTGCCACTGTAGGAAGAGGACTTTAGTCTCTAGACCCTTCCCTTTGCTTCTGCTTTCAGCACAGGCTAATCAGGCTGCTCTGCATGTGTATCAGACGCCCCATGGATTGCTGAGGGAGGAGGATGAATCAAATCAGGACTCACCCCAACTCATCTGCTGCTAGATCTTCCACTCCAATTGCACATGCCTATGTTTGATCTATTGTTTATAGGGAGGAGGGGCATCTGTCTCTCTGGTATTGTGCTCTTGGATTATCCTCTCTGGCAAATGATGGTGTATCACAGTGTGGTGTGGAGACCGCCACTCAGTCTCAGGATATAGGCTGCTCAGAATAGAGTGAGCTAGAGCAGGTCTCTGCCTAGTTCCAGGAAAGAGAACATTGCATCAACCCAAGTGTTTTCCTCTGGCAACACTCAGCTCCTGATTGGCTCCCTGTGCTTTCTCTGTGGTCCCCACTGCCGGTGCCTGGTCTGTTACCACAGGTGGTGGTATGGGCCAGGTGCCAGATGCTGAGAGGCAGCTAATCTCTGCTGCTTATACCCAAGAGATGCCCCTGCAATATGTACCTTCTGTGTGTGGCTTTCTTCACATTACAAAGTGTGCTTAAGATTCATCAGTATTGTATTAACCAACATGATCCTTTTTATTGCTGAATAGTGCATCATTGTATGTATGTACCAAATTTATCTGTTCACCTGCCATAAGATATTTTGGTTGTTTCCATTTGAAGATGAATATGATATAGGTATTAATGTACACTAAACATTTGCATATAGGTTTTAGTGTGAACAAATGTCTTTCATTCACTTGAGTAAATACTTGAGTGCTAAACTGTATGGTAAATATATGTTTAATTCTTAATAAATTGTAATGCTAAATTACTTTTCAAAGTTGCTTTACCATTTTGCATTCTTTTTATTCTTGATGACAGTTTGGGTTGTTCTGCCTCACAAGCATTTAGTATTATTATTTGGTTTGGTTTAATTTTAGCCATACTAATAGGTATCCTGTACTCAGTGTGGAGTATTAAGATACATTTTTATTAAATTTTTATTTTAATATTGCTTGCTTGAGCTTACAGAAACATTTAATAATTCTGCATGAAACATTATTACTTTACTCAGTTTCAAATTGTTTTTACTTTACCATATTTGCTTTAATATTAATGTCCTACATTCATCTATATATTATATGCATTTCTAGTATGTTACATTATATTAATATATGGTATTTATCCATAACATATGCAATTATTTTAGTAAATCATGTGAGAGAAATTTTAAAATATCATGACTTTTTACCCTTAAGCACTGCGGTGTGTATTTTTCTGAGAACAATGTTGTTATTTATATTGCCAGAGTACGATTACCAAAATCAACACTATTGACTGTAGTTAATAACAATGTATTGTATTCTTGAAAATTGTTAAGAGATTTTAAGTCTCTCACCTTAATAGTTTGAATATAACTGCTCAGCAATTTTGTGAAATGCCCTTCAATTTTGTTTTTTCTGTTGTCATCTTTTGATTCAAATTTCAGGTTTTATGTACCTTTGAAAGAAATACAACAGAAGTGAGATGGTGTCCTCAATGCATATCAGAAGACATTATTCATTAGTTCATTCTAATATTTGTTATGTTATTTCAGTAATATCTTATAATACATCTTTTGGACTCAATAAATAATTTGGGAAAGTTATTTAGAAACTGTTAACATATCCTGTTTTTGCATAAATCTCTCATCCATTAGTTCTAGCAGTCATTGGTGATTTTTTAACTGCACTGATACTTTCATGTATACATTTAATTTCTGCTATAAGAGGCTTCTCTTTGTATGTCCTTAAGTATTTGTCTATTTTTCAATTGATTATATATTTATATAAGAATTGAATCATCAGTTATTATATGATTTCATGGATTATAAATATTATCTTTATTATTTAATGTGGTGCTCAAGTTTTCTCATATTTAGTCAGTGGAAGCCTTTCAAGACGTTCCCTGTGTCTTTTTGATAAATTCTCATTTTCTCTTCAAAACTCCTTTATAATGCAAAAAGATATGTAAGGCTTATCTTCTAAATTCCATGCTGCAGGCTTGGAATTTATCTTTTCTCTAAAAAGTCATGGTTTCTTTAAGTAGATAATAGTATTATAAATCAAAATCTGGGTGATTAGAGTCTTTGCTTATCAAGGAACAGTGCTAGGAAATATATGGATGTGTGCCTGTATACATATAAACATATATATGTATATATTTATAGTGTCTACTTATATATATATGTATACACATACACACACACACACACACACGTTGAATGTGATTTACGAGGGAGAATTCAAAAAACAAAATAAAAAAACAAAACAGAATTCTATTTTTGGATGGTGGGTCCTTTGTAGTACAAGCTCCTTCCACTATGTAAATGTTCTAGAAACTCATCAGTATCAGTGTACCAGCTAGGATTTTTGTGAGAGGCTGAGTTAGGCTTCAGTGAATTTTTTTTTTTTTTGGACATTCTTTCAATGTGTTTGCCCATTTCGTGATGGGTGATTTATGAGCCCACCTGCCCACATTGGGCTGAATGTTCTGTAGTTTTTGACCAAAAATGGCATGAACCCCATGCCCCATCCTCCCTATTCACCCGAACTCACTTCCAGTGTTACTTTTTGTTTGTTTGTTTTCCTGGATGTAAATAGTCCTCATGGGGGATTATTTTGCTGATGCGGAAGAGGTGAAACAAAAAGTGGCAGAAGTACTAAAACACATCAAAATTGACAAGTTCAAAAACTGTTTTGAACATTAGAGAAAGCAACTCTATAGGTGTATTACATCAAACACAGAGTACTTTAAGGGTGACGAAAGTTTAAAGTTTAAACATGTGAGAATAAATACACGATTATTTTACCAATAAATTCTGGATGTTTTTTGGGTCCCTTTATGTATGTGAGTGTGTTCGTATATCAGCTTCACACATAATAGGTTCGAACTATTAAGCCATTGACTCCTGAAAAGCATGGTATTGAATGGTGTGAGTTCACATACATGCAAAATTTTTCAAATAAAAGTTGTATCAAACATGTCTACCTCTTCTGCCCTCATTTCTACCTTCTCCGACTTTTCTGCCTCTGCTAGTCCAATGCAGCAAGACCTACTTACCCCTCCTATTGCTTCACCTCAGCCTATTCAACTTGAAGATGATCCACTTACATTTAATAAATAGAACATTTATTTGTCTTCTTTATGATTTTCTTAAGAGCAGTTTATTTTCTCTAGTCTATTTTATTAGAAAATACTATATATATATACACAATAAACATATATATATATATATATATACACATATATATACAAAATACACTTAAGTGCTAATTAACAATTCATGTCACCAGTATATCTTCTAATCAATGGTAGGTAATTAGGAATTAAGTTTTGGGGGAATCAAGAATCATACATGGATTTTTAACTGTGCAGGATTTGGTGCCCTTAAGCCCTGTTAGCAGTATGCAATCTCATCCAATAGCATTAGCCACATTTAGAATAGTATAATAAATACACACATGTACATATATATATATATATATTTATGTTTCTATGTCTACCTGTTAAAAATTAGGAGTTTATACCCACACCACCAATTTATAGACAGTATCTCAGGGTACCTTATAATTATCCTTTCCATATCAGTGAATTTATTCTTCAACAGTAAGAAATCTAGCTTCCATTAACTTCAATATGTTCATTAATTTGCTCAAGGCTGGAATACAACGGGCAAAGATTTAGAATTGCTAACCAAAACCACTGCAGAAAGCAAAATTAATGAGAAATCAATTTACAGTCTGTTTTAAGCTACAACTTAAAGATAATAAACGCACAAATTCTAAGTGTATGTTAGATAGGTTTTGACAAATGCATGTACTTTTAAAACTCACACTTCTTTAATATATGAAACATTTTCATTAACACAAAAAATATTTTCCTTCCATTTCTCAATAAACCCTATTCTTGGAGGCAACCACTATCCTCATTTGTTTATTTTTCCTGTTTGTGAAACTAGATAAGTGGAATAATACAATAAGTTCTTTTTTTTTTTTTTGGTCCATATTCTTTTGTTCAGCATGTTTGAGAGTGTCTTATGTGTCAGTAGTGTGATCTTTCTTATTACTGTGTCCATTGTGCATATATATAACTAGTTGCTTACTTATTTTCACATTGACAGATAATGGCTTGCCTCCAAATTTAGATTATAGTGAAAAAGATTGTTATAAACATTTATGTAAAAGACTTTTTATAGATCAATAATTTTATTTCACTTGCTCATATAAATTGTTGGTAGGGTTGACATATGTTTAAATATAAACATAACTTCCAAACTTTTTTCCAAAGTTCTTCTTTTTATTTTATTATCTATTACAAATTTTATCAATCTATCAAAAATGTGTAAGTGTATAGATACTTTACATTTTCAACAACAATATTTTATTAATTTGAGATACTTTAGAAGAGTATCAACTTTTGATTTTGTTTTGCATTTTTCTGATTAATGATGACGAGAATATTTTATTTGCTTATCTTCCATTGTGAATGTTGGTTCCACTCATTTGCACATTATTTTTAGTATTTTGTTTTTTATTATTGAATTCTAGGTGCTTTATATTCTGTTTTCAGTTATTTGTTAGATATGTGTTTTTATATATTTTATGACTATTTGTTTTCTAAAGAGTGTCTTTGTTGAGTAAAATATTAAATTTGATTAGTCTAAATTATCATTTTTAATTATTAGTGCTCTCTTTTTATTTTCTAATTTTTAAAAAACCACCACCTATGTCACAATCACATTTTCTCCTAAAAACTTTATAGTTTTAGCTATTACATGAAGTTCAATAATCATCTAAACCAATGTCTTTGTGTATGGTGTGAGGTGGACATCAATGCTATTTTTCCCAATGAATATCCACTAATTTTATTATCATTTTTTGAAAAGACTTTCATTTTTTCTATTAAATTGCTTTGGATACTTTGCTGCAAATAGATTAATTGTATAAGTATGTTTATATTTCTGAAATCTATCACTTTCATTGATCAAACTGTGTTTTTCTTTGTTCTGTTTTTGCCAGCAACACATTTTCTTGAGAATTTATTGTGAAGCTAGATAATATAATTTCTCCAAACTTGCTCTTTCATTCAATAAATTTGTTTGTCATTATAAGCTTGTACATTACTATCTTTTAAAACAAATCATCAATTTTAAAAAATACACTACTTGCATTATAGTAGAAATAACAGTGAATCTGAATCATTTAAACCATATTCATTCTTACAGTGTTTGATCAGGTTATATTTTTCCATCTTTATGTGTCATTTTTAATTTTTCTCAGCAGTGTTTTGTAGTTTTCTGAATAGACATTTTCTTATTTTTTAAAAAATATTAACTCTAAATATTTTGTTTTGCAGTTTTTACTTTTTAATTAATTAATTAATTTTTAAAGCAGGATTTATGAAGGGGACAGAAAAGGTCCCACAGTGGGAGGGGACCCCAGGGGGTTGTAGCAGTTTTTATTTTTTTAAGTATTTAGAAAGTTTTATTTTCTAATCAACCTGATGTTATGATGAAAGAAGGCTTTTAATTTCCTAGAAGAAAGCTTGTATTTTGCATGTGGATAGAATATAGATAACTATTGCTACATGGCAGAGTGTAGCAAAAATTAAATAAATAGGCAAACACACACACAAAGAAATAAATATCTATGACCTCCAATGTGAATCTGAAAGGGCTCTGTGAAATATTTGCTTGATAGAATCTTGCAAAAATGTTACTTTTCAACTTTGGGGCTATGAATCCTAAGAGACTGGTGCTTTCTAATTCTATCCTCTTGAAATGTTTGCTCTTGACCAGATTGTAAAACTCATCATTAATGAAAATGTTATAGATAATTTTTTTCATTGTGTGGAAATTTTTTACTCATTGTAAGTAGTATAGAGAATCCCTGACGTTGTACTTCCTATCTTTTACTTTTGTATCACAAATTGGTTGACAGCAACAACAAAAGTTTATTATTTCACATTTCTAGAAGCTAGAAGTCCAAGATCAAGGTCTTGGCAAAGTTCGTTCTTTCTGAAGCCTGTAAAACAGAATCTCTTCCATATTTCTCCTCTATCTTCCAGTGTTTGAATATCTTTGGCATCTATATAGAAGCACCACGCCAATCTCTGCTTTTATCTTCATGCAGAGGTCTCCTTTAGTGTGTATTTGTGCTTAAGTGTTTCCTTTTGATAAGTACACAAAGCTTACTGAACTAGGGACTTATCCTACTCAAGTGAAACTTCATCTTAACTAATTAGTTCCATCTGAAATAACCCTATTTGATCTCACTAGGGGTTAGAAATTCAACAAGTAAATTTGAGGGAACACAATTCAATACATAGCCTACCCATTCGATGACCCTTTCACTTCTCCAGTCACAACAAGCAAAACTATCTTTAGACTTTGCCAAGTGTCTCCTGGAGGGGACTTTCCAGTTTAGAATCATTTCTCTCAAAAATCTTCTCACTCTTAAGACAGTCACGTTGTGAGAAAGCCTAAGCTGGTTATATGAGGAACAACACGGACAGCAGGATATTCAACCACTGCTAGCTCATTAAGAGGGATTAACAGTGGGCATTTTTAGGTATTAGGTGCCACAATTCAAGTTCTAATCACCATAACTGATATGCCCCGTGCAAAATTACACTTTTCACCCACACATGTCTCATTATACTGGAATTGGGTTAAAATCTAAGATATCATTAATTTAAATGAAGTTCTGATGTAGATTGCAGATGAGGCTACTTGATTATAGTTTTTTCTGATTTTGTCTTTGAGTATGGCCTTTCTTGGTACAGAGACATACAAACTAAAAAGATGGGCTATCTGCTCATCCATATATTTAATATACAAAGATAGATAGGGATAGGAATACTGCAATAAAAACATTTTACAAGAAGAAGAGGAAAAGGAAGATGCATAACAGAAACAAGTCCCTAGTACTTCTGCAAGTCTTCCTCTGCAAGCCATAAGTAATGGTTCATGTGCAGTTGAGTAATTTTCTTAGCCTGCTTCCAGCCAGACCAACAAATCTCTTTAAATTATGTTCTCTCTACTTTGAGGTGAGAGTTAGGATATATCCTTAATGGTTTTAGAAACATTTTTGTCCCCCTGAAGGGTCCACATGCCTCTGTCTTAAATAATTTTACAGTCTTAACAAAGGGTTTAAAAACTACGCACTCTTGATCTTGACCTAAGCCCCAGCTTTATTAGTAATGTCCTGGATTCAGTCACAGCTCTGAGTCTATTTTGAAATTTTTTTTACCAGCTGGAAGTCTGAAAATAAGAATCATATTTATTTTTCAACACAGTACTCCTGTGTTAAAAATATTTTTTCTAAATTATGGTTGAAAACAGACTCATCATTAACTCATCTCTTTTCTTTCCTGTTTTATCTTAGACCAGTAAATGAAGCTATTTGGTAATTTCTGCATTTTGCCCTGAAATAATCTTAACTTAGTCAATAAGGCCAATCCAAACATTTTCTGTTTTCCATATTGACACAGGCAATAGTGATACCAATATTTGGTCAACATATAACATGCTTCCCACTTCTCCAGTCTCAATAAGAGTTTCCTCACTGATCTTACAGTCATCATTAAAATCTTCTCACTGTCCTTTCAACCTCTTTCCAAAATCATCCCAAAGTCACAAATATTATATTTTCATTATGGTAGTATTTCACTTCTAGGTACTAATTTTTGTTTTGAGTTCTTTATTGTGTTGCAAACAACTGCTTTACATAGAGACTTACAAAACAACCTATTATTATTTCTTATGAATATGTGTGTTGACTGGGTGATTCTGGTGCCTCACATTTTGTTGACTGCAATTACTGATCAACTGGCCCTTTTATTAAGATAATATTTGTTTTTTACTTCTTGTGTGGGATATATTTTTCCTACTATGAATATAGAATCATAACATTTTATGATTTCTTTTTGAATAGTATATCCTTTTTACAACTTATCTATGTCTTTATATTTATGCATATTTATTGTAGACAATAAAGTAGGGTCTTCTTTTTTAATTCAGTTGGACCTTGAATCCATACCTTGGTTCATTGATATTTAATGTTATTTCTGTTACTGGATGTATAACCACCATTTTGCTTCTGCTTTCAATTTGTCCTATTACTTTGTATTTGTTTTTATTTTCTTGTTTTCATTTTATTTCTATTTTCTTTTGGTTGAACATTTTTACTATTTTGTTGGTACAGCCATTCCTTTTTATATCATTTTTCACTTGTTCTCTTTGAATTTCCATCTGCATAATCTTTTCAGAGTTAATTTGTACTGTTACACATAGCTATAAAATATTACACCAGTATCAGTTTAAGAATATTATACCAGTAGAGTTCCATTTATCCCATTTGCTTTACTGTTGTTGTCATATATATTATACTTACTTATGCTATTTGCACATTTCATAATTCAGTGCTGTGAAATTTGTTTAAACAGTTGTGTGAGCATTTACAAAAGTAAAGGATGAAAAGCACATATTATAGTATATTTGCCTACAATTTTCTATTGTTAAGGCCTTCATGACTTCCTATACCTGAAGTTTCTACTTGATGCTATTTCTCTTTAGGCTGAATAATTTCTTCTATGATTTACTTGAGTTTTTGTTTTGATTTTTTGTTTTTTTTGGTGTGTGTGTGTGTGTGTGTGTGTGTTGAGTCAGGGTTTCACTCTGTTGCCTAGACTACAGTGTAGTGGCGAAAACATAGCTCACCACATCTTCAAACTTCTGGGTTAAAGCAATCCTTCCTTCTCAGTACTCCTGAGCAGTTAGGACTACAGGAACATGGCACCATGCCTGGCTAATTTTTTTCTTATTACTGTGTGTGTGTGTGTGTGTGTGTCCAGACTGGTTTGGACTCCTGGCTTTAAGCAGTCCTCTGCCTCAGCCCCTAAAACTGCTGGGATTACGGATGTGTGCCACCATGCCTTGTCTAAGCTTAAAATGTAGTTTATTCAAGTTGTTTTTTATATATGTCTGCAAGATACTTTCAATGACACATTTGGCTGACATTATATTTCTATTCAAAATCACTTGCTTCAACTATGTCTTCATAAACTTGAATGCACATTAAATTACCTTGAGGATCTTGTCAAAATTCAGATTCTGGTACTACAGGACTATGATAATCTAAAAGTCTAGACATATTTTTGTTTTATTTTACATTTTTAGTTAATATTATATTTAACTGAAAAATCATAATTGTATACATTATGGAGTACAATGTGATGTTTTGCTAATACAATAAGAAATGACTAAATTGAGCTAATTAACCTATCTATCATCTTGCTTATCTATCATTTTTATGAGGATACATTTGAAATTTGCTCTCTTATTTTAAAATAGACAGTACTTTGTTACTGAATTTAATTATACTGCTCTGCAATATATCTCAAATCCTATGCTTTTTGTTTATCTGAAGCTTGTACTCATTGATCAATAATTCCTTTCTGCTCTCTTCCTCCAGCTCCTTTTAACCATCATTATATTTTCTATAAATTTAACTTTATTATATTTCACATAAAAGTGAGATATATGGTGTTTTTCTTTCTGTGTCTGGCTTATTTCACTTAGCACAGTGTCCTTCAGGTTTATCCATGTTGTTACCGTGACAAGACTTCCTTTTCTAAAAGGCTGAATAATGTTCCATTGTATAGATGCATCACATTTTCTTTATCCATTCATGCGTTGATGAAAACTTAGGTTGGTTTCATATTTTGGCAATTATGAATAACGCTGCAATGATGTGGGTGTGCAGATATTCCTTCAACATGTTAGTTTCAATCTGTTTGGATATATACCCAGAATTTGGATTGCTGCATCAAACATTAGCTCTATTTTTAGTTTTTTGATGAATCTTCATACCATTTTTCACAGTGGCTGTATTAATTTACATTCCCACCAACAATGTACAAGAATTCCCTTTTGTCTCTGTCCCCACCACCACTTGTTATCTTTAATCTTTTTGATAAAAGTCATTCTAACATAAATGAGGTGATAACCAACTGGTTTTGATGATTAGTGATATCAAGCGTTTTTTCATGTACCTGTGTGCCATGTGTATGTCTGCTTTCAATAAATGTATTTTTGAGTCCTTCACCCATTTTTCAAACAGATTCATTTTCTTGTTTTAGAGTTGTTTAAGTTGTATATTTTGAATAGTAATGCCTTTTCAGACATATGATTTGCAAATATCTTTTCCCTTATGTAGATTGTTTCTATTTTATTCATTGTTTGCTTTGCTGTGCAGAAGCTCTTTAGTTTGATGTCATCTCATTTGTCTTATTTTGCTTTTATTGCCTATGCTTTTGAAGTCATATACAAAATATCACTGCCCAATCCAATGTCATGGAGATTTTCCTCTATGTTTTCTTCTAGTCGTTTCACTATGGAGAAAGTATTCTGAGGATAAAGTCTTTCTAGTAATAATTGCATTCTTGACGTCGTGCTGATATGTTGTATTGTCTCTGGATTCTGCTTTCTTCCTCTAAGAAATGAAGTTATTTGTTATAGAAATTTGTTTTTTTTTTTTAAAAAAAAAAAACAGCTGATATCAAATGCCAGATGCTGTTTCACTGTGTTTGGAAGAAACTGCGATCTCTCAGTTCTTCATACTTTCTGTGGTTGCTTTCATTGGGAAACTTGATATATCCTACATGTGTGCTATTCAGGCATTAACCAAGGATTTGTGCAATTAACATGACATCTCAGTGCTCTTCTTTATGTTGCTTCCTCCTCTCCTAGACTCTCCAACCCTTTCACTTTTCTGCCATTCTGGAAGGTGCCTCAAATTGCCCTATGACTCTTACACACTTAAAATTGCAGCTTTCTCCTATTGTTGTTGCTTTTTCCACTACTCATATAAACCACACTGTAGGTAACCTCAAGTGAAAAGTAATGTAAACACAAATTTTATTCAGTACAGTTTCTATCTTTTAAAGCTTCATTCCCTTCGAATATCTGCCTGCTTCTGGTAAATCTTTAGTGCCTTAAAATAGTTTTTTTAATAATTTGTTCAGCGTTTACAATTGTCATCTGAAGAATTTCTGTTATATGTGCTATTCTGCCATTAACAGAAGCCTCCAGGTTTAATGTTTGACTTTTGTATGTGTGTGCATATGTGTGTGCCCTTCTAAGTCCACAATATCTCAAATCTCTGAAAACCCTGATCTTTGCCAAAATACAATTTTCACTACGCAATGTTTTCTAATCCATCTATTTCCGTTTAGCCATGTGCTTCTCACTTGAACCAATCTCCCACTGTGATTGTCTTCCAAAACCTTGCCATTGTATTTTGCTATAGCCTGAATGTTTGTAATACTTCCCCGACTATTTTGAAACCTTATTTCCAATATGAGTATATTTGGAGGTGGATTCTTTAGGGTATGCTTTCATCTCAAGAAGAAAAACACAAATAATTTTCTGAGGCTTACAAGAGATTCATCTATGTAAAACAGCCTATAGAGAGATCCCTTATCTCTTCTGCTGTGTGAGGCTACAGGGAGAAAGTGACCATGGATGGGGAAGTGAGCCCTCACCAGACACTGAATCTCTTAGTACCTTGATACTCTGGACTTTGGGAAATAACTTTCTGTGGTTTGTAGGCCCCCTAGAATACAGTATGTTTGCTATAACAGCACAAACATACTAATATATATCCTTTTATAATAAAAAAAACCTTCCTTACATTATTTATTAAAAACACTTTTACCTTCTTGCTTCATTAAGGTCTGCTCCAGTGTGATTGTGTCATATTCCTTTCATCCCTCTCAAGCAAGACTTTTTTCTATACCACTAAAACATCAGGGGCAAGAGATGGGATTGCATTCCTCTTGCTGTTCACTAGCACAAAGAACCTATCTTTTTCTCTTTATTTTCTCAATTCTGGCTACTCCAACTTTTTTGTACTATGTGCCTCCTCTTAGGCCACTGAGTACTGATGAAAAAAATAAATAACACTTTCTGAAGTCAATAAATTTGTGAAATGAACTGCAATACTATCTTAGTTTTTATGACAGACACCTCTGGAGAAAAGAGGCAGAACCCTAATATAATCAACACTGGTATGGTGAGAAATGTCTTGGCTTAGGTGGCAAACCAGGAGAGTAGTGCAAGGGAAGTTGGCTCAGGTACATTAGAGACTCTGTCATACCTGTTTGTTTGGCTTTTTTTATAGCTTTTCTTATTATCTTTCTGATTCTCTCTCCCCTCCTACAAGCTGTATTCCCTATCCCAAATGCAGGATGTCTGTCAGGTGTTATGAACTTATATCTCATATTTTCTATGCCAAACAGACTCTGAGCAACATTTTCTGTAATTTTTCATCCCAAATTTCAAGATTTATCATTTGATCCAGCAATCCCACTACAAAGCACCTACCCAAATAAACAGAGGTCATTATAAAAAAAAGATACCTGCACCCGCATGTTCATGTCAGCACAATTCACATTTGCAAAGATGTGGAATAAATCCAAATGCCCATCAACTGATGAGTAGATAGTGGACATGTGGTAATATATACACCATGGAATACTATTCAGCATCAAAAATAATGAAATAATGGCTTTGGCAGAATCCTGGATGGAATTAGAGAACATCATCATAAGTGAACAACCTCAGGAACAGAAAACCAAACACTACATTTTCTCACTTATAAGTGGGAGCTAAATTAAAGATATGTAAAGACATAGAGAATGGTATAATGGACACTCAGAATGGTATAATGGAGACTCAGAAGAGGGAGGGGGAAGGGAAGGAGGGTCAAAAAATCACCTGTTGGATGCAATGTGCACAGGTGCATGTGGCGGGTACACTTAAAGCCCAGACCAAAAATAGTTGTGCCCTCAAAGCTATTTAAATAAATAAATAGAATTATCTTTGATTCTGGCTCAGGATCGATGCTAACTCTAGTCAAAGTAGTAGCATCTATAAAACAATGTGGTTAGAAAAATCATTTTCAGGAAAACTAATGCTGTCAACAACATACAGGAAAATGTGTATTCATTTAAACATAAAATATTTTATAATTTCCTTAAATTATTAATCCTGTTACATTTCCTGTCATTCACAGAAAATGACCATACCACTGAATTACAGAGAAAATATATTTCATCAGACACCTCCCACAAATTCCTGTCCAAAACTTTAGTCTTAACCTACATGTCTATGGTAACTTAAAATTGTTGTTTTTATAATTTGTTTAGAGTTAACAACTGTCATCTGAAGAATTTTTCTACATGCTATTCTGCCATTACCAAAATCTTCTTTCTATTAGATTAATTCCTTGCTAAATAATGACAGATTGTCTCCTTTCTGTTTAAATGCAATTCTACCACCAGATTTCTAGGTTTTCATCTCCCTACATTCCATTTTTCTGTGTTAATTGTCCTCTCTACTTCCTGTAGATTTTTTCTCTACTTTCATTCCAATATCTTCCTATATATACATTAAGATTAGTAAGTGTGGTTGGACCCTGGCAGGAAGCAGATGATGAAATCAAACTCAGAAATCTGAGGATAATTAAATATGGAACTATTTACAAAGTTTGGCATGTTATGCTGAAACCACCAGGGATAGAATGAAGTCTTTTCTGTCACTCAACCTGAAAGGACTGAGTAAGGGAACTGGTCCTATAACTAACCTGAGATAGAGAGGATGTCTCAAGACCCTGTCTTAGAAAAACTGAGCTGATCAGTGGAGAGACACAACCAGCATGTGGCAATCTACAAGAAGAAATGAGGTCCTCAACATCTTTGTGTTCTTTTCCTCCTTTCCTCTTATTTCATAGCAGACCTCCATTTGCCAATCTCAAAGAAGGCATGGAAAGTATAAGCCATGTAATCTAGCTTCCTAGACATAGAGTAGACCTGAAAGGGCAAATGGAAGACAGCCACATATCCATTAAATACTTAAAATTTCAATGAAACAAATCTTTCTGTTGTCTCTCACTTCTGTTTAACTTCATGTCATGTCTCCCCTCCTCTGCCTGATACTTTCAGGGAGCAATCTAATCTTACTACCTTGACTTTCTTATTTCATCTGTACACTCCCACATATACCACAATCAAAGGCTAAACACTGAAACTCTTGTGAAGGACACCAAGGAGTATTTAATAATAATTTTTCTAGACAATTTTTATACTACATATTGAATTGTCCAACACTATTTAACACTTTCTTTATCATTTCTTCCTAATAGAAGCTCTTTCTTCTTTTGTCTTATCCTTTGGCTTCTTAAGAGGTTTTTTGTCCTTTTTCTATCAATCCCTTATATTTTTATATTTTAGTGTTATTTAGTACCTAGCTAAGAAAAAGCTTGGCCACACACACACACACACACACACACACACACACACACATAATACATTTATAATATGTTAATACATGATATATATTTCTTGTTTTGTATATATAAATATTTATTCTTTTTAACTGATGCTTTGCAAAACTGTAGTCCTTTCAAAACTCCTATGTTTCAGATGAAAATATTAGGATTATTTAAAGAAGACTCTGATTTTAATAATCTACAATCTGACAAACTTAGTATGCTGAAAGATCTGCTGATCTTCCTCTTTATTCAACCTACTTCTTCTACTTCTGTGGCCCCGAAGCAATAATCTATTCATTCATCCTAGAAATCTGAACACAATTTTTTCCTTTCCTGCACTTTACATATCTGAACACACAATTCTAGTTTTTGTCTGTTACTTTAATATCTCCTGAAATTATCCAATTACCTCAAGCCCTGTTTCCATCTCTCTACTCTAGACCGCAGCTTGATTACTGCAAGCACATAACTTTTTCTGTACTTCCAGTATGCCATAGTAATCTTAGCTGTTCTTGTCACAAAAAGAAAAGTTACAATGTGAGATGACACATATGTTCTTCTGCTTCACTATATTGACCCTTTGTTATCTGTATGTATTCCATAACATCATGTAGCAAACTTCAAATATGCACAATAAAATTTATTTTTATAAAAAGAAAGAAAAAAACAAGTTATTTTTATAATTTAGAGTGATCTCTCAAAATGTACATTTGATTATATTTTCTCTAGATTAATGGTTTTCCACTGTCCCTAATATTCCTTAGATGACATTTCTGGTTTAAATTCTGCTAAACTCCAACCTCATGCTCTCAGAATAATTTTTGCTTAAACTGGATATCTTTCAGCCTTTTGAAATCTCATGATTTTTATTGTCTCTGCTCTTTATTTTACGTTAAATTTATTTCTGAACATATGTACATAATACTAAGACGTGTGACAGTTTAGAACTTATCAATACATACTTCTTTTAACTTGAAGGGAAAATAACATTTTGCAAATGCTGAGAAATAGGCAGTTGACACTGCTGAATAGATTTGATCAACTTGAAAAGCATATATAGTGAAAGAATTTAAAATTTGAGGACAGACTACTGAATAATACCAGATTTAAGAATGAGCAATGTATTGGAAATTAAGAAAGGGAAGAATTTTGAAAACAATAGTAGTGTTATTACTTTCTTATCATGCAAAGCATTAAATTTATTATGAATTCATTGCAAACCAATCCTCTGGGATTTTCAACATAATTATAGTACTTTCTCATTGTTAGAGTGTCAAGAGCATATTATTTTCTGTTGATAATGCAAATCAAAAGTGATTAGTATAAAATGTAGATTACCATTAAGCTTTTCTGTAAGTCTGCCAGACCTGTCATTCTATCATTGCACATATGGGGTTACTCAGGTGAGACTGGCTACACATTGGTTTTTTAATAAGCTCAAGCAACATTTCCAATATATGTTTTGGCCAATGACAGTATTTTTTTTCTACCTGATATGCTATGTTTACAGAAAATGTAGTCAAATATAATTTTCCACTGAACTAAAGTGGTCATTAGGTTAAAAGAAAAAAGGGATATTAATAGGTTTGATTTGCTAATAAAAACTGCAATTAAATAAAAGAATTGAATACTTATTTAACCAAAATATTAAGTAGCTTTGAATTTAAAATTTGCTTTAAAAAAGAGAAAGAAATAACAGATGCAAAAAAAAATTACGTTTATAAGTGTTGAAATGACTGTTCCCATCTTCCACTGAGGTTCCTTCTATACTTGCTGTCTAAATGGTCTTAGCTTGATAGCACTTACGTTTACCTAAAGGTAATGATATAATCACTAGGAAAGTGAGCACAATCTACTACTAAACCAATATGTACTGCATGTTTACTATTTCAATTGCTAGACAGAAAAATGGAAAACAAAATCATCAGCATCAATTCAATGAATGCTTTTTTATCTGTTGGAATAATGTCTTATTATGGACTTAGTATTTTACAGTTAATTCCGTGTATTTGTCCACTCCTCCAAAATAATACACATATTGTCACTTTCTTCTTTTTTTTTAAAGATGTGGGGTACAATTCAGTGTTAGGTATACAAATGTTCATTATGCAGGTACCCTTGTTGATGAGGTATACCCCCCCTAAACTG
This sequence comes from Tarsius wallacei, assembly GCA_963574415.1. NCBI lineage: Eukaryota > Metazoa > Chordata > Mammalia > Primates > Tarsiidae > Tarsius > Tarsius wallacei. The sequence goes on along the minus strand of CAUYQG010024492.1, from coordinate 5,298 downwards.
GCAGTTTCCCTCAACTGTCAATCCCATCCTCCCTTCCCTAGCAGTTTCCCACTACTGCTAATCCCTTTCTTATAGTATTATTATAATTGTTCAAGGTCCGCTTATGAGTGAGAACATATGTACTCTGTTCTTTGTTTCTGTGATAGATCACTGATTGGGATAGACTCTAAATTCATCCAAGTTGCTGCAAAATCTGTGTTTTTCCTTCTTTATGGCTGCATAATATTCCATTGTGAATATGTACCACATTTTTTTGTCCATGCTTCGATGGGCAGCATGGTTGATTCCACGTTTTTGCTATTGTGAATAGAGCTGCAACAAACATGCTTGTGCAGGCATATTTTTTGTAGAATGATTTGCATTCCTCTGGGTATATTCCCAGTAGAGGATTGTTGGGTCATATGGAAGGTCAATTTTTAGTTCTTTCAGAAATCACCACACTGTCCTTCAAAGAGATTGCACTAGTTTGCATTCCCACCAGCAGTGTAGAAGCGTTATATTGTCGCTTTCATTAAAGAAATTACTTCAGATTGACTTGGTTGCCAAAATATTTTGTGCTCCAAGAACCTTCCATCTAGCTGTAGACTGAGTAGACTGGAGAACTTCCCAGCATCTGTAGCTCCCCATTATAGCTCCCCACAAGAATGACCGAAATGTGACCTTGGAAGACTGAGAAACTAATTGTTTCTTTATTTGTACTCTAGTATTTTTCACTTCACATGCACTTAAAAATATATTTGTAAATCTGCTTTCTAATTACAAGTTTCCATAATTGAGTGTCCTATGCAGAAAATAGCAGTATTATTCTGGCTTTTAACAAACTTAAGCATTTTTATTTTGCTGAGTTTTCCTTCTTCTTTGTTTACTTTCTTTTGCAAACATGTTTAATGACTAATTACCGTTTCAGCAGTTTAATCTTAATTGCTACACATTTACAGACATGTGTCAATAAAGCTTTAGCAGATAAGACATTTGCTCAAACAATATTTTCATTTTACTGTCTGCACGTAGCTTTTTCAAAATGACATTCCTATTAACTTTAGTACTTACTTTCTTGAGACTCCAACAATAACTTATATCAAAGATCCAAAGTCCTATCTTCTTTGTATTAGATATTAAAAACTTATATTTTAGAAGAAAAGTGAAGCAATTTATTTCTCAGCACCAATACATGATAGAAATGCAAAGACTATTGCTTTAACAATGATATATACAATATTAATTTCTCCCAGGACTCTCATTTACTGAAATTCAATATGCAAATATTTCATCTTATGAATTATAAAGTCAGCAACAGTTTATTTTCTAGTATATGTACATGTACCATTTTAAATTTATGCATTACAACTTATTTTTTAATTGGCAAATAAGAAATGTATATATTTATATTGCACAATGTGATGTTTTGATTTATGTATACATTGTGGAATGGCTAAATCAAGTTAACATTATTTGCTTCACATACTCCATATTTTTTTGTGATTAGAAAACTCAGCAGTTTTCAAGCATACGGTATATTGTCTTTAACTAGAGTCACCATGTTGTACAAAGGTTATTGAATTTACTTCTGTCTAACTGAAATTATGAATCTTTTTACTACCAATATCTCCCCTTTAATGAACTTGGAGGACAGTACATTAAACCAGGCACAAAAAGACAAACACTACATGATCTCACTTATACTGGATTCTAAGAAAGAAAAATTCATGGGATAAAAGAGTTGAATCATACTTTCATGCTGTAGGGACTAGCATTAACTATATAGAGATCAAAGTGTCACCTACGTCATAGGCAATTTGAGTATTGTGGTCTTCTCCATCCACTAAGAGAAGAATCTCACTGAAAAAGACTTTGCCTTCTTAAGTTCTTCATTGGTAAGGAAAGCACTGGCTCAATTCTGTCAGCAACAACATTTTAATTGTAAGTGGTTATCTTCACCTTCTCTTTACTTCCTTTATATTTCATAAGCATTCATTTTAGAAATTAACATTACTTATTGTGTAGAACTACATTGCTGCTTAGCACTAATTATGCTTATTAAGAAAATAGCAATAACTAGCATTTGTAAACCATGTCCACATACACAATTGACTGTAATTCTGCAGGAAAGATGAGTATGTGTGCTTAATCTTAGGGGCTTGTGTGTGTGTGTGTGTGTGTGCACATGTGCATGCACATGCGAGTGTGCACATTTATGTATGAGCTTGCTAATTTTCATTTCATATGTATGAAAACATTATACTTTGAGACAATATTTATTATCATTTATTTTATACATGAAAACAAAAATCTCTACTTAGTACATTTTTCATAGCAGGATAAATTAATATCACCATTCATTTTTGGAAGTGATGGGCACAGAAGGCTTAAATAAAGGGTGCCTTAGAAAGCAATGATTGGCCATGACAATTGACAGCTTGATGGCAATAGTGTTCCTTGGGAATGAATTCTTTGTATCTTGCTTTAATTAAAATGGAAACATGTGGCATCCTAACAGGGAGAACATGTATGCAGTCCATAGCTTGCTTTCTTACATTAAAAAAATGAGGATCTCTTCAGGTAAATCATAATAATTAATGCTATCAGAGAAAGTTAAAGCCCATTTTGCATGTTAAAAGTTTTTGTTTATTGCTGAAGAAAAATTAAGTTCGTAGTAAATAGAAAATGAAATAATAATGTCTTATCCTTCTAAAGGAAATGTGCGTTTGAAACGTATTTGCAGGCGGTGTTGGGAAGATGGCAGTCAAGCCAGTCATACTATGTGAGTCCTAGTGTGAGTAAGTGCATGTAAAAGTTTGTGTATGTGTTGGTGAGTGAGTGGGCGTGTATGTGGTTGGCTAAGTGAGGGCTCTGGAGCAAGCAGCCAGGGCTTTCCTGCAGCAGCTCTGCCTAGACCCCAGCAATTCCTGGGACACAGAAGCCAAGAACCAGTTTGGTTTTTTAGTCAACAAAACCCTTCCTGGGAAGAAGATGCTGGGAGACACTGTCTACACGTGTGTTCATGAGCAAGTGGTCAGAGCCCTCCTGGTGAAGCAGTGGGTGCTGCAGCTTCTCTGCTTGGTCCCTAGTGCTTCACAGGTTGCAGAAGTTAAACATCATTTTTGTTAACTGACAAAACTTTTCCTGCAAAGAAGCATCAATGAAAGACTATAGGCTCCAGGCTCTGCCTCACTACTTCAGTGCTTGGCTGGACACTGGGAACAAGGGCTGCAGAGGGAGTCCAGAGGAAGAGTCCCACTAGAGAAGAAAAAAGAGGCAACCCACCACCATCTTGAAAATGGGGCAGGAAAGTGCTATGACTTGCTCATCATGGAGCAACACACCCAAACTCTGTGACCTGTGAATCAAATACTCATGGGTTGATCATGAGCACAAACTTCGGTGGGACAGGACAAGTGCTGAGTCTCAGGTGCCCCACCCCCTACCCTGATTCAGTCACAGGACAAAAGGTATGGCCAGGAAAGGATGAGGAAGATCTCCAAAGAGATCAGTGTCCTGTTTCAAAATAGAACAAATCCAGAGTTCAGATTAGGGAAGAATATAGGACTAAACAAACATCAGAAGTGAAAGCCTCTTCCACTGTCCCTGAATAATGGAACTCAAGAGAAGGCAAGAGCTCTGTCACAGATGAGGAAAAGCCAGAGGAAGACCACAGGTAATTTCAAACGTAACAAAGAGAAAACGCCTGAAAAATTAGACCTTATAGCCCAAACAATGGAAGTCACAAATGACTGGCCCCAGAATATGACAGGGTTTAGGGAATGAAAGAAAAGAGTGAATAAGACTCAAGAAAGACAAGATGCAACACTGAAAGAATTTGTAACAGAGATTTTGGTGATAAAATATTTCATCCAGGAAATAAATAAAAAGATGGCAAGCATGGAAAACATAATTAATTTAGCAGAAGAAAGAATCTGAGAACTCAAAGACCAGAACATGGAATTAATCTGATCTATAAAAAGCATAGAAAGAAAACTCAGAAAGATAAAAAAAAAAAAAAGGCCTATAAGAGATGTGCGATTATATCAAGAGGCTGAACCTCTCTGCCTGACTGGTATCCCAGAAAATGAAAGAGAAATGGAGAACACCTTGGAGCAAGTATTCTAGGAGGCTATCCAAGAAAAATTTCCCCATCTCACTAGAGATGTGACCAGCCAAACACAAGAGATACAGAGAACCACCCCAAGACATCAAATGAGAAGACCATCCCCTAGACATATAGTAATTCACCTACTCAAAGTAGGCACAAAAGAAAAAATCCTAAGGCAGCAAGAGAGAAAGTTCAGACTACCTACTGGGAAAAATCAATCAGAATAGCCACAGATCTATTGACAGAAACACTACAAGCAATAAGAGACTGGAGTTCAATTTTCAAAATCCTCAAAGATAAACAATTTCAATCAAAAATTTCCTATCCAGACAAGTTCAACTTCATCAGTGATGGAGAATTAAAATCATTCCCAGACATCCAGTCTCTAAGAGATTATGCAGCTTCCAGACCAGCTCTACAGGAGACACTTAAAACGGTATTAAGCACAGAAGAAAGATAAAAAAGAACGGCCACACATTTCCCGAGAGAACTGTAGAGCACAGAATCAACAGAGAATACAGTGCAACAAGAAACTTGAAAACACACACATACATCAATCCCAAAGTCAAAAGAAAATAAGCAAACAAAGAAACAACTTTATAAGAACCTCATGACACAAATAAACAATCATATTTCAATAATCAATCTGAATGTGAATGAACAAAATGCACCACTGAAAAGACACAAAATGACGAACTGGATAAAAAACCATGACCCAATTACTTGATATATTCAGAAAACTCATCTCAACCAGAAGGGACACACACAGACTCAAATTTAAGGGATGGAAAATGAGATTCCAAGCAAATGTATCACAAAAGAAGGCAAGAGTTGCGATCGTAATATCAGACAAAACAATCTTTAAGCTATCAAAAGTTAAAAAAGATATGAAAAGACAGTGCATAATGATAAAAGTTTCAACCCATCAACAATAAATACTTATCTTAAACATATATGCACCCAACACAGGAGCACCAGCATTTATAAAGCAACTACTAAGTAAGCTAAAAAAAAGATATTGACTCTAACACTATTATAGCAGGGGACTTGAATATCCCACTAACACCCCTAGATAGATCATCAAGGCAAAAAATCAACAAGGAAATCCAGAACCTAAACTTGATACTATACCAAATGAACTTAAGATACCTATAGAATATTCCACCCAACAACCACAGCATATACATCCTACTCATCACCACATGGAA
>CAUYQG010024490.1:0-20818 GCA_963574415.1 Tarsius wallacei | reverse complement strand
AAGGCATTTAATGAAGAGAAATGACAGCACATGTCCCTATAAAGACTCGTATGCGAATGTTTATGGCAACTTTATTCATAATAGCCTAAAACTGGAAAGAACCTAAATGTCCATCAACTGGGAATTGCAATATGGCCATACCATAAAATATTACCTAGCAATACAAAGAAATGAGTTACTGTTGCATGCAAGAAAATACACCCAGTACAAGGAGCTAGACATAAAAGTTTACATACTGAGTGATTACAATTTTATAAAATTCTAAAACAGGCAAAACTATAGTGATAGAAAGCAGATCAAGTGTTGACAGGGGTCAAGGGAGGGTGAGAAGGGATTCACAGTGAAAGGACGGGGAGAATTCTCGGGCTAATGGAATGTTCTATATCACTGGTGTTGGTGGTCATAAGACTACATATGTTTGTCCAAATTCATTGAACTGCACACTGAAAATGGATTAACGTATTGTATGTAAAGTATGACTCAATAAGACTAACCAAAAAAACCACGCCCCCCAAAAATCTAATTTGCCAAGAGTTACCTAATTACAGTGAGTGCATAATAACTTAGCTTATACAAACCATTGTGTCTCTCAGAGATGAATGGACTTATTCTAAGATGACAGCAAACTCAAGGGCATTTAGTGTGACTGTCTGGAGGATAACAGTACAGTCAGAGTATTGGAAATCTCTGAATAAAATAACCCAGGAATCAAAAAAAAAAAAAAAAAAGAGACAAGCTAAATTAGATCAAATATGCAATTGGTCACAGTTACATCGTGCTAATGAATAGTTTAAAGATTTAAGCATTTCTTGTATTCTGAAGAAAGAATCAAGTGTCCCCAAAATCATTTTTTACAACATAGGGCACGAAATAGTGTCTCGTTTACTTCACTGGATGAGCAAATTAATGAGTGAGATTTGGTGATGGTGGTAGGAAGGTTACTAATTTGCTCTGTGAAACAAATGATGAAATGATCCAAGAATTAACCTTTGTTCTCTCTTTTATGAAAGAAACTTACCATTAGACGTTATCTAAAGATCCCTCTTAGCTTCATATTCTAAAATCGTAATTTACGCTAATTTTCATTCTGTTTTCATTGTCTCATCCATGTTATTCACAAATGTCCACACAGATCAAAAATGTAAACAGAATTTTTACTTTGGAAAAATTTAAAGCCAGTTAAATCAGAATTGGCCTATGATTTGATCAAGAGCATGAGAGATGCAGCTTTGAGTCCAGCAACAGTTATAAAGTCCAAAATGCTAGGCATTACGAAGAAATTAATCAACAGCCCTGAAGGGGAGACAGAGGCATTAGGATGGTATTTCTGATAGTTTCCTGAAGTTGTGACCTTTGGCAAAGCACTCAGCTTTTCTATGGAAAGTAAAACAAAGGAAAGTGAAGGCAAAGCATTCCACTTGCTTAACCTGTAAAAGAGATAGGGCTCCCCTAATGAAATGGCATTTCATCTAAACAATCAACCTCTCTGTACTGTGGTATGCGGCTGTTTCCAAAGGCTAGAGCCATGTGGGAAGTGGGAGGCAGCCCACACCAAGTTGTTAGGAGTGGTCACAGGCATTGGCTCTATCTATCTATCTATCATCTATCATCTAGGTGCACAATGCCATTCAATTCGCAGAAACTATGTATTATCAATGGAAAATTGATGATACATAGTTTCTGCGAATTGAATGGCACTGTGCACCTAGATCATTAGAGAAAGTGCCAACCCTTTAAAAATCCCCAGCAATTATTCTACAGTGTCAGATCTTCAGTGTTCATGCTTCCTCTCCTCTGACATTTCCACTGCTCCAACCAAAGGCCATTTCCTCTTGGTCTGTCAACAGTGGAAATTGAAAACAGCTGCTCATCAATCCTCTGGATAATAGGTTTCATGTGCATATCTTGCAATCAGGTCTTTAAGGCCATCTTCAACACCTGAAGAGGTCGAGAGGAGAAGAATTTCCCAAGATGGAAGAGGCCTTAGAGGTCATCAAATCCAGCTTTCAACAAAGCAAGAGACCCACTTGTGGCCTCCCTTGGGCCATCTTTGGCCTCTGCACAACCACTTCCAAAACAGGAGATTCGTGATACTTATGGCAGTGCGTTTCTTGTTAGATCACTTGAATTGTTAGAAACAGCATTCCTATATTTAATTGGAGTCTTTCTATAGTTTCTGCATGACCTTATTCTGTTATCTAGAATCAAATCGTATTAACAGTTGTTCACTTCTGAGAGTTTTCCTGGTGTTTCAAATGGCTTATCTAGTTTAAATATTACCATTTCTTCAAATGAAATGGTTTACATTGATCTTACTGTCCTTTTTATTAATTTCTACTTGCTCTCTGTCATGTGACTACCCCTCTTTTAAGAAATTATTAAAGTAATAAAACACTGTACACAGTTCGGTAAAAATAAATGACATACTATCACAGGCAAAAACACAGCTGAATCTCATAAACAGACTATTCTGTAAAATAAGTACGACACAAAACAATATGGCATATTTCCCTCTATATAAATTCAAAACCAAGTTGTTTAGGAATGCATTTATAGATGATATAGCTATTAATATAAAGTCAGTTAATTATTATTATAAATGTTTTGAAAGATCTTTTGAGGAAGAATGGAAGTGTGATTAAGGACAGGCTGGGCACAGGGATATTTTGGCATGTCAGCAATGATCATCCCCTTAGTGGTGAAGAAATAGACTGGTACTAAAAAATAGTAGTGTTTTAACTCTTTCATCTGATCCTTTTGGTATATGCCTCCATATTCTAAACAACATATTCATATTACTTTGTTTTGTGGCTTTAAGCATTATCTACTGACTTCCTACTATAGAAGGTGAAGATTTATCTCTCTTTCACTACACATCACCACCCATACTACATACACGCATATTCTGTCTTCACAATCTCCCAATGTAGTTATGTTACAATTTTGGTTATAAATATTTATTGTTTACATTATCATGACAGTGAATGCAATAATCACAGCGGAATCATGTAGTATCTATCCTCTGAAAATCTTTTTGTTTTCCTTGAAGTTAGTAATTTCTTGTGCTTGTTTATGTACTTAGTTTTTAATGTCCTTTTCTTTCCCAGATGTATAAACCTCCTCTCAATTTATCTAGTGCATGCTATATTTATTTGGTTAATAATTCTTTAAGAAATCTTTCCAGGCCAAGTGCGGTGGCCCAAGCCTATAATCCCGGCACTTTGGGAGGCCGAGGCAAGAGGGTTGCCTGAGTCCAGGAGTTCGAGATCGGCCTGGGCAACTTGGTGAGACCTCATCTTTACAATAAATCAAAAAAATTAGCCAGGCATGGTGGCACAAGCCTGTAGTTACAGCTACTTGAAACACTGAGGCAGAAGGATCGCCTGAGCCCAGCAGGTTGAGGCTGCGGTGGCCATGAGCATGCCACTGCACTCCAGCCTGGGTGACAGAATGAGACTCCAACTCAAAAAAAAGAAAAAAAGAAAAAGAAAAAAGAAATCTTTCCCATAGCGTCTGTCTCTAATTAGACCTGGATGCTCACTCAGGACTCATTGTAGGAAATACTTTTACTTCCCTCTTTGGTTGACATTCCACTTCCTGGATCCCATGACTTCCTTCTTTCTCTTCCATATTTTGTTAGAACATATTCCTTTGTAGCTCCCTATAAAGGGGGTGCGTGAAAATTTGTTTAAGGTTTTGAATGTCCCAAAAATGTATTTATTCTGCCTTCTTATTTCATTGATGGTTTTCCTAAGTATAGGATTCTAATATTAGAAGTCATTTTTCCTCAGAATTTGGAAAGCATTGCTTCACTGTCTGCCAGTTTCCATCATTGCTGTTGAGAAGTTTGATACCAATCAAACTATTGAACTTTCATATGTATTCTTGTAATTTTCTCTCTGAAAAATGTTATGATCTTCTCTTTGTCCCCACTACTACGAGATTTCCTGATGTTGTGTCTTGCTGTGCATCTACTTTCATCCACTGCATCTGGATGATTCTGCGAGCCCCTTCAATCTGAAGACTTCGGTCTTTCAGTTCTGGAACATTGTCTTGAATGTCTTCTTTAATAATTCCCTACCTTCTGTCCTCCCAATAAATCCCGCTTCCTCAAAATAAAAAAAGAAAAGAAAAGAAAATTTGAAAAGAAAATAAATAAAAATGAAAAAGTAACTCCCTCTCCTATATTTTCAAACTTCTTTCTTAGATTATTCTGAAACTTATGGGATAATTGTTTAATTTTCTTATATTTTCTCTCCATTTCCCATACTTGGTTTTCTTTGCTCTGCTTTCTGAGTGATTTTTCAACTTTATCTCCCAGTCATCCTATTGAGGTTTCCATTTCTGTGTTTATATTTTTAAAGTTCAGGAGAACTTATCTTGATCCATGAATGCTGTTTTCTGTGTAGCATCCCATTCTTGTCTTCTCAGTGAAATAGCTTCCCCTTATCTCTCTGATAATAGTTATTTTATTTTTTTAAGTTACCTTTCTTCTGTATTGTCTTTACTTCCTCCAGATTGCTTTTTTCTCCCCTTCTGATTTGGTCTCTGCCTTTCATTTTTTCATGATTTCTGATCAGGCACCAAAAAGCTGATTGGAAGCTCTACAAAAGAGAACAAGTCTTGTCCATTATGGGTGTCACAGTTGGGAGCTCTGGCTGAGCCAATTCATGGAGAAACTCCAATGTTAATACCTTTAGATCTTTTTCCCATGGGTGATTTAGCTTGACAGAGAAGAATTTCCTAATCTCTGCCTGGAGCGAAGAAACCAGACCCTTTGTCTGGGGAAAGAAGATTGGAGGTGATAGATACTAAGGAAGTCTCAGTGTTCCATATGTGTACACTTTCATGTAATTCCTATGCTTTCAACAGAGAACTCTAGCTCTCAGCTCTACCAGGAGGCCTCCTATTCAGCCATAGACCCACTGTTTTATCCTCCCCAGAGACTAACATCCAGTCTTCTATCGTAGCAGGAAGGGAATCTGGGAGTTACCAGCTTCTTAAAAATGTTCTCATGAAATCTTCCAGGTTTGCCTCCACCTTCAGCCACCTTTCAGGGGCACTAGGTGCTGCCAGTCCAAAATTGGAGGAGTTTGTCCAATGTAAACCGGGGTTTCTCAACTTTTCCACTGCCAGCCAAGATTCAGCTTTCTTGGGTGTGCTAAACCAGTAACTGTCTGCCCTCTTGCATTCTACTTCACAGCTGTCTTCTCTTCCATTTTCTCTTCCCTTGTGAGTATGTGTTTGTATATGTATGTATGCTTGTAAGTATGTGCGTATATAATTTGTCATAATCCAATTTATTGTAAATTTGGCAAAACACAGGTAAACATGGTGTCTAATTTGCCATCCTAATTAGATACTACTGCTTGTCTCATGTACTTTCTCAAGACAATTTTTTCTATATTTCATGTATTCCAAACTATTTCTTGAAAAAATTGTAGGCATATGTTCTTTTTAATTTTAACCTTTTAAAATCCATCATTCACCTTTTTAAGGTAATTTGGAAACTCAGCTGTGGTACAAATGACAATAATTTTTTTAAAAGAACTATTTTGGCCTGGCTCGGTGACTCAGCCTGTAATCCCAGCACTTTTGGAGGCCAAGGCAAATAGATTGCCGGAGCTCGCGGGTTCAATACCAGCGTGGGCAACTTGGCGAGACCTCATCTCTACAATAAAACAAAAAATTAGCTGGGTGTAGTAGCTGAGTCCTAGTGTGGAAGGCTGAGGCAAAAGGATCACCTGAGCCCAGTAGGTCGACGCTGGGGTGGCCGTGAGCGTGCCACTGCACTCCAACCTGGGCGACAAAGTGAGACTCCAACTCAAAAGAAAAATAAGTAATAAAAAATAAAATAGCTGTTTTAAGTACATCAAACACTGTACTAGATCAAAGTAACATGTACCCTTCATAGTTTAGTGTTATCTGCGCATCTGTTAACCATGTTCTTGGTCTTCATTTAAGTCATGGGTTTTCAAACTACAGCCCATGGGCTTAGCCTGGACTGATGGCCTGTTTTTGTAGATGGTTTTAATGGAGTACAGTCATGCTCATTTGTCTACATATTATCCATGGCTGGTTTTGCACACTACAGTGACAGAGGTGAGTTGTTGCAACAGAGACCATATGACCTGCAAAGCCTAAAATAGTCATTCTTTGGCTTCTTCCAGAAAAAGTCTGCCAAAAAGTTATTGATAAAAACAAATACAAAAGCCTATATCTAAACTCAATGGTAACAAATCTCTGTAAAGACTGACATTAATTTATTTACCAGTACAGTATTTAACTCCTGACTTTTTGGTTACACATGTCAAATCCATATGCTAAAAACATAAAAACTAATGCAGACTTCAAGTTGAGTGAATTTATAAACTAAGAATTTCCCTATCACTTGTTATTCAAGCAGCGATAACATTCAAACACAAAAGAATCACTGCAGAAGATACTCATGGGCAGGATTCCTGAAACCTGTACATGGATTCTAAGGAAGTCTGAGAATTTCCAAAATGAGTTCTAAGGACTTCTAGTCCTGTGAAAGGAAAAAAAGGATTAAGGCTAACAAGTTAGTGGAATAATGTTTACCCCCTTCTCCCTCTCGGAGACTGACAGCATATTATTAGCACATGAAAGATTTAGAGAAGTCCTGCAAAAGAAAAATCTGGATAACTTTTTTAATGTAAAGATTAAATTTTGTGTGAAATGAAATAGCTTTGTAGGTTCAGCTTTTACTGTATTCAAAGTGTATCGTGAGTAGAAGTGTACAGTTGATAATATTTTGTTGTTACTAAGTAAAGATTACACATTTACCCATTCAAAATCCCTTCTAGTTCTGAGACTCTGAGAGTCCATCTTATCTGCATTTATATTATGGAAAACATTGTCAAATACTTTGCTGATATCATTGGTGCTAGCCAAAATGATTAACGGAATTTTTCATGGTTTTCAGAAACTTCAATAATTATGGTTCTCTGTGTGTGACAGATGTTTTTCCTGGAAGCTAGTCCAAAAGAAGCCAAACAGTTGACAAAGACAGAGGTAGTACACTAAGACAAATGGTGTAGTCATGTATTGCCTCCCTCTCCTGTATTCTGAGCCCAACAGATAGGAATGAAGAGAAGATAAAAATGACAGTCCTTCAACTGGGGAAAAATGAGATCACCCTCACCTGCTGGAATCAGCCGGATTGCTCTACGCAGCAACCAGGAAGCAGATAACAGGACAGTCCCTCAGCGGGGCTACAGTTGAGCTCATCTGTTTACTCTTCAACATTATTCACCTCTGCCTTTATTCTCTAATTGGGAATATAAATCTGTTGAGAGCCAGTGATCGATGACAGTTCTGCCATGAAGTTTTCTCTATCGTGTCTGCATTCTGATCACCTTTCTTCCTACCTGTCACTGGTTATTCTGTCGTTCATAAAAAATAACTTTTTCAGCACTACCTCATGCTTCAGCTTACTTAGTAACAACAAAATATTATCAACTGTACACTTCTACTCACGATACACTTTGAATACAGTAAAAGCCGTCCCTACAAAGCTATTTCATTTCACACAAAGCATGAAGTGAGAAAGGTCCCAATGAATGAGGATTTTCTCTATTTTCATAAACTTACAATCATTTACTGCCTAATGCATCATCTCATTCAAGAATCAAGGTGCATTGTCCTTCCCATTTGGCAGGTCAATAAACCAAAGCTCAAAATGATTAAATAACTTGCCAAAGGTCTCAGAACAGGGACAGGATTTAAACTTAGATCTTCCATCGACTAATTCCATGCTCTAACAAACCTTGCTGCCCCATCCAAACACTCTTTCTCTGATTCTATCAGTCTAGCAAGTCTATTTTTAAAAATTCTGCTAACAAGAGAAATGCGGTTTTCTTACTGTGAATTCTTCTTTGCAAACCAATAGGGTTCTACTATCTCTTTGCTTATAAGTCACCAATTAAATGTTATATTCAGAGATTTTACCAGGAGGCAGCATCATACTCATTAGTTTGTGGTTTCTAGCTGCTAACACTTTTCTCTCTTTGTTCTGTATGGTGACAATAAGAAGGTGATCAAAGTGTGATTTCACAAGTAGCATGGTTTATTACCATAGAACAAGAATTTTTTTCTTAGGTTCATAACACTTAAAGAGGGGATGAACACATGAACAATCCATGTGGGAAGTATCTGTAGCATGAGTTCCAAAATTATTAAAGTCAAGGTGCTCAATTAGGATGGAAACAGGCTTCTATGGTATGCTGAAGCTTACCTCACACCAAACATAAAAATTAACTTGAAATGGATCATAGATTAAAACTTAAACTATTAAGCTTCTAGTAAAATAAAAGAGAGAGATATAAAATATATTCATAAAGTTGGGGTGGAAAAAGACTTTTAGATAAGACATAAATATAAATAATAGCATAAAAATTGATAAATTGGACTTTATGAAAGTAAAAATTATTGCTTTTTCAAAGATATTGTTAAGAACATGAAAAGGTAAGCCACAGACTAGAAGAACATAGCCACAGTACATAAATTTTACAAAAAAACCAAAGATTCTACCTAGACTATATAAAGAACTCTACAAAATCAATAATATGAAAACAAAAACAACTTTTTTTAAATGGAAAAAAGATTTCAATGGGTTCGTCACAAAAGAAGATATAGTGATGTGCCAATTAACACATGAAAAAAATGCTCAACATCATTAGTCATCAGAGAAATGTAAATTAAAGCTACAATGAGATAACATGACACACCCACTAGGTTGGCTAAAATTTTTGAAGATTGACAGTATTAAGTGTTGACAAAGATGTGGTGCCACTAGGACATTATATACTGCTGTTAGAACATTAAAATGATGGAAATAAAATACTTTGGAAAACAGTTTGGCAATTTCTTATAAAATTTAACATACACTCACCATATGACCCAGCAATTCAATTCTTAGATATTTACCAAGAAATGAAGATGTATGTTCGATAAAAATTTGTACTTGACTGCTCAGCAGCTTATTCTCAATAGCAAAAAGCTTTTCAATAACAGCTGAACAGATAAACAAATTATGGGTGCATTCATATAGTAGGATGCTACTCAGCTATGAAACAAATGAACTACTGATGCAAGCCAAAAAACGTGAATGAAGCTAGAATAATTATGCTGAGCAAAAGTAGTCAGACGCAAAAGGGGGCATGCTGTATAATTCCATTTTACAAAATTCTATGGAAAGCAAAACCGACATATAACAACACAGCAAATCAGTGCATGCCTGAGGTTTGAGGTACAGGTAGAGATGAACTGAATAAGGGCAAAAGTTAAATTTTAGAAGTGATTATTGTCAGGACTCATCAAAGTGCACATTTAAAATGGGTGTATTTTATTGTATGCAAATTATACTGCAATAATGTTGATTTCTTTAAAGTATATGTTCAAAAATAGAAAAATGAATCCATAAGTCAGTCACTATACCTGGGTAGTAGGACAATAGATGATTTTTTTACTTTCTTATTTTACTTTTCTATGTCATCTAGTTTTTTCCAAAGAGGCAACATATCATGTTAGTAAAAAATTCTAAAAAGAAGACTAAAATAGGTGATGCATGGTAGCTCACACCTGTAATCCCGGTACTTTGAGAAGCTAAGGTGGTAGGATTGCTTGAGGCCAGGAGTTCAAGGCCAGCCTGGGTAACTTAGCCAGACGCAGTCTCTACAATAAATTAAGCCAGGTGTGGTAGTACACACCTGTAGGCCCAGCTACTCAGAAAGCTGAGGCAGAAGTATCACCTGAGCCCGGGAGGTTGAGTCTTCAGCGAGCTGAGATTGTGCCACCGCACTCCAGCCTGGGCGATAAAGTGAGACCCTGACAATAAACAAATAAACAAATATAAATAAAGTGATATCTGTTCATTAACAAAAGGCATGTTTGCACTTTTCTCATCCCTTTTAATGATTTTCTCCTCATGGGAGCAAGAACAAGCTTATTCATCTCTCAGTCACCCAACGAATGCAGCATTCCCAATCATATTAGGTGAACTGACTTGAAATGTTAGATTCACTTTGGTTATCATCCATACATAGATGGCCTGGACCCCCTTAAGATTCATTTAGAACTTTTCCATCAGGGTTCTTGCTCTGGGTCTTCCCTATTCTCCTTCATTGGCGCCTAGTATCATAGCTACGCCTGGAATGCCAAAGAAAACCAGAGTGGGATAGTCATTAAAGCAGTAACAACAGGTTTTAGGCAGGAACTACTGCCATGGGGAAAATGAAGTCTCAGTATAGAACTGGGCTCGATTCTAAGTACAGCAAGGCAAAGTGCAATTTGTGGTCAAGGAGCCTGGTGGAGGTCCGTGGATGGAAAATTACTAAAAGGAAACATCCAAGGAAGGAGGGATTCTGAATAAAACAACTTAACGGGATTCTCGCTGAAGGCAGGCAGACCAAGGTGGTTAGACATTACCTGGGGAAGGGCGGGAATGAAGATTAGATCAGATATCCAGGATGGGACATTCTTGCTAAACTGATTGAGTAGGGTTTTTGCTCTTGAGGGCAAGACCCAAGGATGGGTCCTAGACCTAAAAGGGCTCTGAGGAGCGTGACTTAAGTTGGGTTAAGGAGAGTTCTTATCAGGTGTCTTTTCTCTTCCTACTTCGGATTTCAGCTGCCTGCCCAGGCAGGTAACATAGGGAGTCAGCAATTATGATGACATTTCCTTCTCACAGGGCCTGGGTGTGCTCCTTGCTGGTGAGAAAACCCGCTTCTCTACAGAAGGTCCTAACACAGGCTTCCTGGAAAGAAACTCAAGCTCATAGGGGAGCACCCTTTTTGAAGTTTTCTCTTCCTACTCCCTTCACTCCTTGAAGTCTTTTTTCCTCCCTTGGCTAGCTTCTGCCATTGTTTTTGAATGCTCCAAGGAATTCCTTCACTTGCCTAGAAAGTTAGGTGATACAGACTTGTTACTTTGTCCTTCTCACTTCCCCTTTCCCCTGAAGGCAGAGCAGTTTGCATTTGCATCACAGCCCTTTAGTGAGTGCCAGTGCCAAGACAGTGAAAGAAAGTAACTAGTTCATCCTGTGAGCACAGGAGGCTCCTTCTGGCCCAGGAGGATGGGTCTGATACATTGTATCAGGGACAGTGGGTGTGTTCTTGGGTAGAGGAAGCAAACTTCTAAAACACCAACAAGCGGGCCAGACAAAAGGCAGTTGCAAAGCTTCGGAGTTGGAATCTCACTCTGTTGCCCAGGATGGAGTGCACTGGCACGCTCATGGCCATCTCAGCGTCAACCTGCTGGGCTCAGTCAATCCTTCCACCTCAGCCTTCCAAGTAGCCAGAACTACTACCGTTATATATCTATTGTAGAGATGAGGTCTCGCCAAGTTACCCAGGCTGTTCTTGAACCCGTGGGCTCAGGCAACCCTCTCACCTCGGCCTCCCCAATGTGATTTTTTAACCACAGCCTTTCAACAATCACCTCAAAGAATTACTGAGATGGTGCCACTTCTTAAAGAATGTGATCGGGGACTTATATCCCTTCTTAGCCGTGCTTCCCCTCCTAGGACTGATTAGCAGGGGCACCACAGACTGAGGGATAACAGACAGGAGAAGACAAAGTTCTGGTGGCACTGAGCAGGTACAGACAGGACTAAAAGCTACCTTCTTGACTTGAAATGTATCCCCCTCTGTAGAAGAAAGATGAGAAAATATAGTAATCTCTATAGGATTCCTAGAATCGTAGATGCAACAGTCACTAAATATTCTTCAGCTGCTTTAGTTCTTATGGAAAAGGATATGAATTCAATTCTGGTGGGAAAACTCTACGGCGTTTGAAATGTTCCAGGCCTATCAAGGTCACTGTCATACTCAGTATTCTAGAAGAATATCTGTAAATCATCAAATGGTCTTTGAGTGGTGGGAAAATCAACCGTTGAGGGCTGCAGTCGGAATTCTCCATGAATGAGTGTTTGGGACTGCGCAGGAGATTAATGGGAGAGAGACACCGTACAATCCACGGTTCATGCCAAACTGGAATCAAAAGGTTTGGATAATGCAAGCCTCCCCTCTTTTCCTTTGTATTGCCTGTTACATCGAAAGAAACAGCTTTTTAACATGTCCAGTCTATTCTCAGTGTAACATGCAATATGTAGGAACATTCAACTTAAACAGTTGCCAAGCGCTCTTTGAGTCTTTAGTGTGTGGACTCTTCCCTTTCAGCTCAATGCTCTTTTGTCTGCAGAAGAAAGAAGCGAAAGCACGTTAATTAACTGTGATCAATGAGATTACCCTTTTTAAGTTCTTAATCAGGTGGAGAATTGAAGAATATACTTATTCATATGAAAACTGTCATTTTGCCTGCAACATATGACTTTAGAAATTCAATAAAACATCTTTGAGTCAAGAAGTTCAGTTACATGAGAACAGGAGATTCACTTATTTAAAAAGGAGAGAAATATAGAAGCATGTAAATTTAAACATCCAAAAAAATTTTTAAGAGCATTGTTGCTTTTGAAGAAGTTTTCTTAGTATCCCAGTAAGTCAGGCTCACCATAATATTAGTCAGCTCTCAAGACAGATTAGAATGTTATTACATGAAAATAGAATAAAAGTATATGTATGATTTTCCAGCTTTCCTATTTCAATCTGAAGCTATTCATTTGGGGGGTGAAAAAATGCAGTAAGGTGGTCTCCAGTAGCCTTTCCTAAGAAATAAAAATAAAGTTGTGCTTTTTAAAATTATAATTTATGCATTTCTGAAATTACTGAAGAATATTTGACTTAATTTATCTCGAGATACATAGGCTTGATATGTTGACAACTTAAATGTGTAATTTTCATTTTCATCAAGTTTATGCATCTTCATACTGGTGTGATAAGTAGTTATTCTGGAATGGGTTGGCACTTTGGGAAGTGGAAAGAAGGATGGCCAAAGAATCTTGAGGCTATGGTGACAATCTGTTACCTCTGTCCAGATAAAGGTATTGGTAGTCTAAGCCCTAGGTAACAGTAATCCGCACAGATATTACCTAGAAGGATCTGTCCAGCGCTAGGATTCTGGATGATTTAATTAAATCATACTTATTGGTGGAGCATAAAAGCTACAATGAAAGACAATGAAACTGGCAGACGAAGGATATGGTACAATTAGAGAATATGGTTCACATCCTCAGAAAAATGGGCTTCTTAATGCTGAGCCTATGAATTCATCCAGGGCAGCTTAGGACTAGGCACAAGCTGGGACGAAAGAAGGCCTGCCCTCGACCTCACCCCTACCTTCTCCCCCACAGAGCCTGTCTCTGGAGAGATAGGCTTGGGAATGCTTATTCTTGATAGGCAACTCATCCTAAATGGAAGGAGTTGAGAGTACATGCTCAGACTCTCCTTTCCAAATGAGTCGTTTTTATCTCTAGGGATGGAAGGATTAAGAGAAGCATCCGGGCTCGGTGGCTCAGCCTGTAATCCCGCGCCTTAGGAGGCTGAGGTGAGTGGATTGCCTGGGCCCGCGGGTTCGAGACCTGCCTGGGCAACTTGGCAAGACCTCATCTCTACAATAAATCAAAAAATTAGCCAGACCTCGTAGCGCGCCTGTAGTTCCAGCTACTTGGAAGGCTGAGGTGGAAGGATTGCCGGAGCCCAGCAGGTCGAGGCTGCGGTGGCCGGGAGTGGCCACTGCACTCCAGTCTAGGTGACAGAGTGAGACTCCAACTCAAAAAAAAAAAAAGAGACACAGAAGCAACAGGATGTTTTTCCAGATGGAAGGGCACATCAGGACAGATTCATCCCCTAATATTGTCCTTGAGAAGACTATATTCAAGTGTGTCCTCTATCAAGAGTTGGGAGTCTGTGATGATTCCAGTTTTACTGTGTAATCCAGACATGGAAGCAGGTTTCAACCTGCCTGATAGATCCAATTTCTGTGAGAGTCTTCCTGGCGCACTAGTTGGTCAGAATGGTGAAGACATGGTTCACAATGGACTGATGACATCTGCCACAGAAAGGCAGAGAAGTAAAGTGACGCAGCACGTGCTGCCAATTCCGTCACGACCCCTGGGCCCTATGAATGGGGCTCTGTAATGTCAGAGACCAATTCGAGGAAATGGGGGGAGCTGCATAATTTGGAATCCAAATCCTTGTGATGGCTTCCCCAAAGCATTTTTATGAGGTTGTTTCACACTCAAGAACACTCAAAGTCTTCCCCCATCGCTTCCCAGATAAGGGTCAAATGCTCAGCTTCACCAATATTTTCCTCCATATTCCTCTCATGAATCTGCTGAGCCAGTCAATGTGGGTTTTGTCTTCTCTCCCCTAAAAGAGACTAACCAACCTCTGAAGAATCTTTAAGCTCTCACAGAAAGTGTGTCTTAAATGGAGACATGGTTAAGAATCAAGTAATGTATGAGTCCTTTGAAATTGATTGCATTTTTCTTTGGAGAGGGTTTGTGGCTTTCTTTAGACTTTTCAAAAGATTGGGAACTCAAAAGAGAAAGGGATCTCCTCATTACAGTCTCTGGCTCAGGTAATAGGACAGATCATAGTACATAGCACAATATACTTTCCTAAAGCAGCCTCTGTGTCATAAATACTTTCACCTGGACCATTTGCCATATGGAAACATGTAAAAGGTGCTACCTTTAGTCATAAGAGAAGCAGAGAGATATTTTGCATGTTCTGATCACTTGAAGGTGTCCCTTTTCCTCGCTTGGCTACAATCCCACCTTCACTTTTCATCACCCGTCACTGTCATAAGGGTAGACCTGACTAACTGTTCAGGCTCCTACAAACACCACCAATCCTACAGGCTAGCTTTTGGAAATATCTAGTGGCCTTGCTCACTGAGAATTTCTTTATTCTGCTTTTGTGTTAGTCAACCCAAGTGAGCACTTTTCCCAGTGGGGATGAGGGAGTGTTGGGGTGGTACTGAACTCCCCCTAGATCTGAAAGTTCTGGACATGTGGTAGGCACCGGTGGGAGCTTTGACTAAGGCAGAATCTACCTCAAGTTCATGATACCTTCTAGTGGGTCAGAAATGTCTGCTCGGTAAGTGTTTGCTACTGTTCACACATACAACTTTTGACACAAGGAAGAAAGTAAATCACTGTTTATCAATTTATCCACCTATTTTAGAACTACGAAAAATTCTTAGTCTACCTCTTCACTGGGCTCACTTCTCCAGACATCTCTTCAAAGCGTGGTCTGTAAAAGCAATAACCAAGTTATTGGAGAAAGCTTAAATCTGCACTTTTCTCCTCATCTGTTTTCTAAAATTTCCTATTTTCCACTTAGCTATAAAGATTACTAGAAGAACTCTTACTGTAACATTTTGCACTTCTTTGTAGATAATACCAATTCAAAAATGGAAGGGATTGGTGTGCAGCAACCTAAAATCAAAGGAAAACAAAACAAAACATTTTCTTAGATTTTTAGGTGATAAAGCTAAGACCTTAGTAACCTCTCTTTAATCT
Source organism: Tarsius wallacei (assembly GCA_963574415.1). Taxonomy (NCBI): domain Eukaryota; kingdom Metazoa; phylum Chordata; class Mammalia; order Primates; family Tarsiidae; genus Tarsius; species Tarsius wallacei. The sequence continues at coordinate 5,373 of CAUYQG010024490.1, read as the reverse complement.
ACCATTTTAAAGTACTCAATTCTGGAAGAAAAAAAAAAACCTGAAGAAATGTTTTATTCCATTTAAATTTAAGAGAAATATTGGGGGTAAATGAAGATATAAAGGTGAAACTTTATTCAAATTGTTTTCCCAGATTATCTGATTCTCTCCTTCCTCTTACTTTCTTGATTTTATATGAAATTTTCCTTTAAAACCAAATCTTAGTTTATAAAGGGAGTACGCTAAAACTGTCGTTCATGAGTTTCTCCATTTCTGTTTCCTCTGTCTTTTCTCTCTTGCTCTTTCGATCCTCCTCTGACCAACTCACTCTAAAAAATAAATTATTTAGTTTTTCAATTGCTTGGTCATTATAATTGTTTTTAAATATCTAAAAGGCTTTGTCTTATAAGTACTCTAGAGGAGTCCACCAAACTTTCTCCAGGCATGCTCAGAAGAGAAGAACATTGGTTATGCTTCTTGGCCAGATGGATTCCTTTCTCACCCACCTCATGAACAGGGAGAGAATCACTCCCATTCACTTTCCAGAAAACAGGGCTACTGTCTAAGCTCATCCTGATAAAGGTACCAGGAACTTACTCTCAGCTACAGGTGGGAGAGACAAAGTCAATCTTGTACCAAGCAGAGTTGATCGCTTCTGTGGAAGTTTCTCTGCACTCTGAATCACCCCCCACCCCCATCCTACTCCATGTACACACATCCCTGGCCAAACCCCCAATGCCACTTGGACTTGTCATGTAGCATTTGAAAGGTTCCAAGGGAGTATCGTCTACCCTGCATTCTCAGGATTGCATCTAGTAATAACTTCCTCACCCCAAACAAGCAAGTCAGGCACAGTTGAACTTGGAAAATGTTCAAATCAGAACCCTTTCACTCTATGCTGACGTCTTTAAAATCTCACTTGAATTTTCGTGAATTTTCGGCCACAGGAGTTATACATTCTCTTTTCTCAAAATCATGCCATATAAAAAAGTATTTGTATTGCTTAACTAGATAAAATAGGTAATACATTAATTTGCTTGCTTACAAAGTTTATGTCAGTGTGCTGGATTATGCTAATAATTGCTATTCACTAGAGATGTTGTTGGGTTAAGCAAATGCTCCTCTTCTGTTTTCATTTCGATGGTTTAGCAAAAAAGAAAAATCAGTTGAGAGGTCTTGAGTTACACTCAAATAACAGAAAAAATATTTCCAAGGGATTTAATAGTAGAAATGTTGATGTACATTCTTCGCTAAAAAGAATCCACTTATGAAAATATTTTTAGTGGCCTATGAAGCATCATTAAGTTTAGAAGAATACTCTTGGATAAAATTGAAGTATCATATTGCAATGCATAACTTCGTTTACATGATTGTCATTGCACTGATTCTCAAATCAACATGTCTACTAAAGAAGAAAGAAATTCCCTTAGTCATAAGACATTCTTAGAACTTAATCTTTATTTTCATATCTGCATACCTTTTCCAAACCCACTTAAAGTAGATAGTGACAAAGTAAAGTTGGTCATGAGATGTCCTATCACAAACTGTGCATGTTGTGGTGAGGATGAAGTTTTAAATTCCTCTCCACAGTTACTTGAATTTGATTCATTTAAAGATGATGTAATTTTTTAAATGGATGCCAAGTCTGACTAATATCTGGCCAAATGATATTTTTCAGTCTAAAGAGGTATTTACATAAAAGAGTTTGAAATATAAGGATGTGTCTTAAGTCCCATGTTACAAGAGGGAAATTGTAAACATGCTCTGAAGATGCCAACTTAAACTTACCAATGCAGCCCTTCTCAGGCTACTTTGTGTAGTTCAGTATAATTATGGAGTTTACTTGGTTCCCCAATATATAGATAAGTTCTATAGCTATGGGAAGAGTATTTTTGTTTTGTTTTGTTTTGTTGTTGTTTTTGAGTCAGTCTCACTATTGCTTAGGCTGGAGTATGGCATGCTCACAGCCACCACAGCCTCGACCCACTGGGCTCAGGCAGTCCTTCCGTCTCAGTCTTCCAAGTAGTTGGATCCATAAGTGTGTGTCACCACCTGCATCTACTTCTTAAAATTTATTGTAGAGATGAGATCTCGTCAAGTTGCCCAGGCTGATCTCAAACTTCTGAGCTCAGACAATCCTGTCACCTCTAATTCCCAAAGTGCTAAGATTATAGGTATGAGGCACCATGTCCAGCCTAGGAAGGGTATTTTTTTAAATGCTTCATTTCAGAATTGTCTCTAGAAAACAGAAAAATGGTGAATGACCTTCAAGTGATCTGTTGCCTTACCATGTTCAGAATTCAGACACAGTTGTAGAGAATTCTCCAAATAGCTTATTATAAATCCATCACCATGTGGGGCCCATATTGCTGGGTTAAATAAAAGGATAACAGTAAATACAAGCATTCAATTGTGCCTAATCTATTTTTCTCATTTGCAAACTGAGAAAAAACAAAAATTTGGTTTTGTGGGTTATTATTATTTGATGTCCATTCTTTGGTAATATACTCATTGGTTCCCTAATATTGTGATAAAGTTTACTGTAGCTAATGCCACGAGTGTGTGGACACATGTGTATGCTATGCAAATCTGTAAAAGCTGCTGCAGTTAATAAGCATCAAGGTCAGCACACTAATAAAGCCTGTTCTGTTCGATCACATCAGGATCAAGGATATGGTAGTTAAAGACCTTGTTCTTTAAGATCATAGACCTTGCGAATGTTGTGCTTGAAACCATATCAGTGACTACAAGAACAGAAGAACAAACAAGCCGTACACTGGGATAGATTGGAATGCTGAGCATGGTAACGCATCTCAACTCAGTCTGGCAGCAATGGAATGTTTCTTCTCTTCTAATAGAGCCAGTCGTCATCTTTTCATTTCTATTAGAACTAATCAAAACCCTATTCATTTGACCAACATGATATGTGTAAGATCTGCTCATACATTGGTTAGTGAGACAAATTTTCAAGTTCCCAAATCTCTAAATGCAGGCCTTTTGTGCCCTGCAAATGTGTTAAATTTAGCTTTGTCTCTTACTTGCTTTTGTATTCTTAAGAACCCTTGTTCTGTGACACATATTTGTCTGGTCAGAATTTGATGTGCTTGTCCTCTCTGTGTAGACAGGAAACGTGGAGCATGAAGACACCTCACTGATATCTGTTTTCCCTCAAGCAAGTCTTAACTCTGAAACCTCTCTGAACTATTGCCCAAGTATAAATAATGGTTAATATTCATAAGATTGTTGTTATGACCAAATGAATTCAAAATGCAGAAGCACTTTGTAAAGTGCTTATAAATGTTAGTTATTATTATTTAGTATATATATATACATATACTGTATTTTTCTTTCAATTCTACCACAGAATGAAAAATTACTACTGCAATGATAGAGATTGTTAAAACACTTAACGGATTTTTAAATGCCCCCTAAAAAAAGTCAAGAAAAATAAAGCATTAAATGGGACTCTGTATAGTTACCAAAAGTGAGAGAAAGTAAATATTACCAGAATCTCTACATTACTACTTCCAACTATTGTTTCCGTATTGACAAATAATCTACCATTCAGAATTTTGTTTGTTTTATATTGAGTCCAGGATATAAGCAGTCTATTTTTTTTTTTTTTTTTTTGAGTTGGAGTCTCACTCTGTCACCCAGACTGGAGTGCAGTGGCCGCTCCCGGCCACCGCAGCCTCGACCTGCTGGGCTCCAGCGATCCTTCCGCCTCAGCCTTCCAAGGAGCTGGAACTACAGGCGCTCGCTACCACGCCCGGCTGATTTTTGATTTATTGCAGAGATGAGGTCTCGCCAAGTTGCCCAGGCGTGTCTCGAACCTGCGGGCTTGGGCAATCCACTCACCTCAGCCTCCCAAGGCGTGGGATAACAGGCTGAGCCACCAAGCCCGGCTACAGTCTATTTTTCACCAGTTAAAGAATAGTAAGTAGTTGGAACTGAGGTATGTATTAATCCTTTGTAATATAAATTAATGCAAGCCAAGTGGTAATATTTTAAAGATTATTATCGGGTAAAAAAAAATCAGCATTCTTTGTCACTTCTTTAAAACAAGAGACTGTCAGTTAGAAAGAAAAAAATTCATTGAAATAACTCCTGAATCTGAAGATACTAAGATTCTGACCCTATTACATGCCGTAGAAACTTACACCGTCATAGTCATTGGATAATTATTATTGTCTTAAAAAATCCTTAATGTATCTAATAAAGTATTTTTTGAGGAGGAAAATTTTACTGATCTAATAAATAAAAGAGGTTTTCTGACTAAACAAGAAACATATTAGAGATTTAAAATTATCTCAAATTGGCCGGGCTTGGTGGCTCAGTCAGCATTTTGAGAGGTCGAGGCGAGTGGATTGCCTGAGCCCATGGGTTCGAGACCAGCCCGGGCAACTTGGTGAGACCTCGTCTCTACAATAAATAAAAAAAAATAGCTGGGCATGGTAGCACGCGCCTGTAGTTCCGGCTACGTGGAAGGCTGAGGCAGAAGGATCGATGGAGCCCAGCAGGTCGATGCTGGGGTGGCTGTAAGCATGCCACTGCACTCTAGCCTGGGTGATAGAGTGAGACTCCAACTAAAAAAAAAAAATTTATCTCAAATTTAAAACCCCCAAAATTATCTTAGAATGAAAATTTCTGGTCCTAGAACACTGGACCTATTAAATTAGAATTTTGGAGGAAGGAGGATAGATCCCAACTGTTTGAATATTTACCAAGTCACTATCTGAAAGTATACTTTGAATTTTCCAAGCATATTTCTAAAGTGTTTTTCTAGGGAAAACACATAAACACAATTCTAAGAAGCAACAGGAACTCTTGTCACTTAAAAGAATAAGCACTCTCAAAAAGTTGATAAGCTAGAAAAAAAGTTTCATTTAATAGATATAATTAGACAGCTTTATTTAACTTTTAGAGAATTTATGTATCCTTCTTAAACACACATGGGGATTTATAAATGTTGTCAACATTGTGTCACATGGGCTACAGTGGTATATATAACAAAATGAAGGAACGCTTAAAAAAACACTTTAGAAATATGCTTGGAAAATCCAAAGTATACTTTCAGATAGTGACTTTATTAAAACACATATAGTAAGAAGAATTAGAAAGTACCTAGAGGTGAATGAAAATATATATATTGAAAGTTGTAGGATATAGCTTAAACAGCACTTAAGGAGAAATGCATAGCCTTAAATTCTTATCTTAAAAAAGAAAAAAAGTGCCGGGCTCGGTGGCTCAGCCTGTAATCCCGCGCCTTTGGGAGGCTGAGGTGAGTGGATTGCCTGAGCCCGCGGGTTCGAGACCCACCTGGGCAAGCAAGACCTCATCTCTACAATAAATCAAAAAAAAAAAAAAAATTAGCCGGGCGTGGTAGCGCGCGCC